>PQWD01000869.1:89912-266946 GCA_019425675.1 Leucinodes orbonalis | reverse complement strand
CTACAAGCCTTTATGGATTTCATCACTCCATCTTGCCGGAGATCGCCCTGCACTGCGGTAATTAATTTCTATTAGTTATTTTTATAGCTTCATGTGTCTTTTTTACCCCAATATTTCTCAAAGAGTCCAGTTCAATCGGTATACATTGTATGGTGCATATAGTATTGTTCCATCTTGAAAGTAATGAATAGAAAAATTTAAATAAAACACTGTACATAAATTATTATGTACAGTGTTTTATTTAAATTTTTCTATAATAAAATAAGTTTTAGTTACTACTTATTCCATCAGATACCTGTCAATAAAAGTCCCGTTAAAATCGGTCCAGCCATTTCAATATTAAGCAAAATTTTAAAACAAAATATTTTGGTGTTATATTTATACTTATGCATGTAGTAAAACCAGTTTATTTCGATTTTACAAACAGTTTCATTTATACGTATAGATCACGAGAAGAAAATTAGATACTCAAACTAATTATTGCAGGTATATTGTGAACACGTTAAAAGTGCATCTCCATCCAAAGCCATGCCATGCTAACTCGGGCCTTAGTAAATTAAAGCTAAAAATTGTATGATTGCTCTTCTTACAATAAGCAAAGGTTTCATTCAGGTGAGTAATTTTGGTGGTTGGATCATGCACGTATGTATTGTTTACTGCAAATGTGAAATGTGTAAATCAATAGCAATTTGTAATACATTTTTTTTTATAAATTATTTATTTATTTTTAAACAACTTCCTGCTATTTTCTACACCGACCAGCGAACAGACTCAGACGCCTTATAACTGACTTTTAAGATATTCATTAATAGGTCCCGATTTAAATTGAATTAAATTAAATGAGCAAAAGTAATCTGTACGTGTTTATTTAAAAATTCTAGTTTTCTATAACGATAAAAAATGTTTTCATAATTTTAAACTAAAATTACATTGGTATTATCTTAGATAAACGTCATATTTTATCAATATTCGGTACATTTATTAAAGATAATGCGGTGTTGTGATAAAATCAATAAAATAAGCTACAACAGAGAAATGCCGACAGGAAATAAGACTTTATTAAAAGTTTTAAATTGAATATTCTTTACCGCTTTACACCTGAAATAATTACACGTTTATTTTGTTCACATACTAAATTTGCTTTATTTATAGTATTGAAAGTTTAATACATTAAGCGAACTATGATTACAACAGAACAAATTAAATATAGATGCAAAAATAAGAAAAAAACTTTGTCCTATATTAATAACTACACATAATATGAAAAGGTACTGCTCTTTCATCCCGCGAGTGCCGTAAAAGGCGGCTATGGTACAATTCATTAATCAGGGAACAAATGGCACAGCTCACGTGAAGAGGCTCTGAGTGTAGCAGTGGCCTATCACGGGCTATATGAAAGTGAAGTAACATTGTTTTTTTATGTTATCAAAGTCAAAATCCATCTATTTCATTAAAGCTTACAGGTCAAACCCCTGAAAATAACAATATGAAAACATTTCAATTGCTTAAATACAGTAAAATGTTTAATTTTTATAATATTACAAATAAGGGCTTCTGTAGTTTTTGCCTGTTGAACATCAGATAGTTGACAAAGTCAACGCTTGACTGCATATCATTGATAAAATATTATGTAGGCATAATAGACAAGCTTGGAATTCCTATATTTATATAATACCAGATATTAGGAACTTATGAATTTCATTATTAACTTTGAATGCTATTTTTAAATCTAATTATTAACTAATAATAATATTTATTAATCTAATTATTAACTTTGAATGATATTTATAAATCTAATTATTAACTAATAATGATATTTAATAACTTTTAATGATATTTATTAGTCTAATTATTAACTTATAATGATATTAAGATATCATTCTTAGTTAACAATTAGATTTAAGGAAGGTGCTAGTGCTAGGTAAGAATATAGGTAGGTACTAGAAACGTTCATAAGAAGAAAAATTTAGTTGTCAATGTGAATAATTAATTGAAGTGACCATTTTTTTTATAATTAGATAGGTACATATGCCGTAGTATAGCTGGGAAAAATAAAAAATGTCGACTCTACATAAATACTTATTTATAAATTAAATTTAAGTCAATGAAAGCAATACGGTAGAGAAAAGATTCATAATACAAGCATACATCTAAGTGTTTCATTATTCATTAAGCAATGATAATCTTTGGATATATGGGTACCTATTATATTCTGTTATCATATTGTACGTACATAGATATCTACCTAGGTACTTATTTAAAAAAATATAGGCCAAAATGAAAAGTAATATTTATAATTACCTACATAGATATCTACCTAGGTACCTATTATCAAATAAATTCCAATAGCATTACAAAACATAGGTAAGTACCCAATCTATATTATATATCCTTTGTAAGTAAAATAATACTTAATAAAAAATAACGTTGGATTCATATTACTTAGGTACATATAATATATCTAATTGTCATATAGGTAGGCACCTACTTCTTCGAAGGCGTCTAATAATAGTCATTACAAGTTACATTTTTGTATTAACAAATCAAAGTGCAATCAACTAATTAGCCACGGTATCTTGATACAATAGGAATCTTACAGGAAAATGTTTATTGTTAAATTAAATCAGTGCATCATGCATATTGTAAGATTTAACAACATTGGATGTCAAACTTATCAATCTACGCAGGTTTTGAAATAGGTTTATCGTATTCATTAACATTATTGGCTTCACGATTCTTTAGAGAAATCATTTAATTTAATTTACATGTTTTAGTAACAACTATTTTTGATATTTATTGTCTATGTACCTATACATTTATACTCAAGACTTAAATACTATATATATAGGTATATAATAGGCATAAAAAGTAGTTAAGATAAGGTTTACAGGTTATCAAAGAACATATAACGTTTTTAGTATGGAAAATCTCATTAAACGGGCAATAACATACCTGCGAGGCGGGTGGGTACGTGTAGCCGAATTGCGCATACGCTGCCATCGGGACGATCATATGGCCGGCTTCACACAACACTGTCTCTCAAAGTCTATCACGGACGTACGTAGTTGCCTTATTAACTAATGTGAAATTAAATAAACGTATCACAGTTGGTTGAGTGCGCGGCGGCGTCGCGTCGCGCTCCCATACTTGCGCGTCAGCGTGCCGGTGCGCGCGCGTTTCTCATGCCGTGTCCCCAAGCCCTCTTGACGCGTCCGAATCTCGACACAGACTGGCGCGCGGACGACGCCTATCGCCCCACCGCTGTAGGACAAAACCAAATTAACCCCGCCCAATAGGCGGCGACCCCGTCCAACGGCCAATACCAGCAACCATCTTCCATCTTTTTCGAGAGCGAACGCGGAAACCGGCCCGACCATTTGCTGCAACCATCCCCACTACCGCACTCGTTAACGCCCACCGAACTGGCGCCGCCCACGTCCGGGTGGGGCGCGCGAAAAAAGCGGCAGAGACGGCCCGACTTGATCATGTTTATGGGTTTCCGTGGAGACAGTCCGCGCTGTACCGCGGGCAAACAAATCTCTAGTGGCAAAAAATGGCTCGGCGGACGACAAGTTGTTTCACCTCGTCAGATTTACGAACATCGCCGCGGCGGGCTAAGGATTTACTTTGTTGCTCTTACCTGGCCCGTACACGGCTAGCGGGCAATTTGTCTTTGGGAATTGGAATAACGATATCGGGAGTTAAGTCTTGTTCGTCCAACTTTGAGCTTTTTAAGGTTTTGAGTCATTACTTTCATTCTGGCACTACCTAGTTTTTTAAATTCAAATTGCATTAAAAAATAAAAATCTTCAAGGTATAGGTACCTTACAATAATGGAAATGACATCGAAATCGTGACGGCAGCGTCTGTGCCACAGTAAATCAATGGCGCAGGTCTCATCCCTTCCGTCTAGCACACACCTAAGTTTGCCATTTTCGCGACGAGTTCAAATTGAAACCCAACCGTATGATATTCGCATACTGTAAAGTTTCACTGGCAACGTAACAGGTGGCGCTCGAAGCGCCGTTTGTCATCCCCCTACCCACCCTTCGGATTGCTCTAGAGCAGCCTTAACTAGAACGATCCAAGCCGGTGGATTTTGATTTTTTAAAGCTTAATATTATGGGTCAAAATGACGATAACGTGCATAGCGAACCTGGTCTGGAGGCGCGATAACCTTCGTTTAGGTAGAAACCAAGGTATTTAAGTGTTTTGCAGATATTTTGTAATATGTGGGCTTCAGTCTCTGCGATGGTGATCGTGATCAGATTTTTAAAGTTGTCAAATCGGTTCTCTTCCACCCGACTGTTTAGCCAGGAGTTAAGTTCCGCAAACAATAGTTTTTTTTATAATTCTCATTAAACATACTGTTAAAAAACGATCTAATTGAATTAAAATGGGTGTGCAAAAGAAATTCAGTTTGGCTATTTTATGATAGGTATTTTGATATATACCTTTCATTAGAATTAGATATAAGATGTATGTTTTAACGGCAATGCAGTTGTAGGAAATGAAATTATACATAGGTGATGACTTATATTACTGACCAGGAAAATTAAGGTTTGAAAATAACTTTTTTATGTTTTCAATATGAAGCAATTACAAAAAGGTAATATTTCCCCATCTCAATGATCTTTTAAGTTTACAAATAACTATTAGTTAAAAAAACTTAAACAATATTGTATTTTTCCTAATATCTACTGACGTATTCAAAAGCGACTTTGTACCTACACTGTTTACCTGACTAAAAGTGTAGGTATCGTTTTCAAGGTTCTCTTTTGAAAAGTTAATTTATCTAAGAGTAAACTAGAATTTTTATGAAAGTTTTAAGTCTCATATTAAAACCAAATTAATATAGGTATACAAATTATGTATTATCTGTATCTTATGCTAAATATACAGGTATATTAGTAGGCTACTTTTATTATCGTTAGGTATAATTTGCATAGGTACCTAAGTAATTATTTAGTAAAGTTTTATTACTTCCAGTAGCTCTGGCTATTATCTTCATTTCTTAGGAAATTTACCCGAAAGTGGCCACCCCAGAACAACCGAGTGGTTGTGGCTTTGTTATTGATAGACATTGGTGTCGATATTTAAGATAAGATATATAAATATCCACTAACATTCATACAACGCCATATAGTGCCAAGTTAAGCGTCAATACATACTATTATACATTTTTTTGTATGCACATACATTTTTTACATAGAAAACACCCAGACTAATACAAAGCTAAAAAGACTAACAAAAACCAGACATGTTCATGCACACATTTGTACTGCCCAGGGATCGATCCCGTAACCCTTGATGTAGTATCCGATGTCTTAACTATTACGCAACTGGATCGTCGTATTTATTTCTTCGTCATCTTATTCTTATTCCACCCATAGGTGTAGATTTTGAGTAATTCATAATTTATCATCATTACAGCCTAATATGTCCACTACTGAACAGGCAGGCTTCCTCTAATGATTTCCACGCGGACCTATCCCTAGCAGTTTACGACTACCAGCTTCCCGCCAAATTAACCAAGTCATCCGTCCATCTGGTTTGTAAAGAATTTCAGTGTCACAGATTTTATTATTTGAATTTTGTTTGTATTGGGCAAAACAAACTTATTTTTATTTTTCTAGATGAAATTGCATACAATCTATTTAACGCTTTTTACTTTACGTTACAATGTTTTAACCTAAATCAAACAAGTACATACTTTACTTGTTAGGAATAAAATACAAACCCGGACATTTTAAAAACCTCCTACGTAGTACATACTTCTAATAATAATTATGTTTACGTAATTCTACTCATTCTTAGCAAGGTGACGGCACAAACTTCAAATTTTAGCGCCCAAAAAGCAGCCTCAGAAACTTTATCTGAAGCTATCATCGAGCAACCTGCATGAACCTGCATTGAGCAGAACCAAAAAGGGAATGTTTTGTTCACAAAATATCCTTACCGCTGTTTATCTGCGTCTGAAGCCTATACAATGACATTCAGGAATGTCCAAAGCTCAAAAGTATCCTTTGTGTATTTTGTGATCTAGTGGTATGATTATTGATTCGATTGCTGCGTGATCCGAGGGTTGAATCCCAAGTGGAATCAATACAGTGAAAGTAACTTTGTATAATTTTTGCATACAATCAGACAAGTGGTATGGAATGAATAAATTTCATTAAAGTAAAACTAAATAAATAGCCATTGAAATGGAGAGAACACTGTTAATATTTAATTGTCTTTGCACTAAAAGTGCCTGCAAATTAGATTTCAACTTGTGCCTAGTGAGTTTATAAATGTACCTCATTGAATTTGTGGCAATCACCTAGATGTTTTGAAAAATAATTGATATTTTAATTAAAAAAGAAAATTCTCTTTCATGAACAATATTTCTAAATAAGAAATATGTCACCTCTATCTCATTATTATGACTAACTTAGTCATAACACGCCCAACGATCGGTGTTAGGCCATCCCTGGACGTCTCATTTCCCTCACACACAAAAAAACGGTCTGTGTCACTAATTGCATATCCATAGCTCTAGTATCAACACATCCGATCTATCGTCTCGAGAGATTCATTACACTAACAGTCAAATTTCAACTCAAATCTATACTTGGTAAGGTCGATAACAAATTTGGAACCCAATCGACTGGCGCCTAAACATCTGTCATCGTTAATAACAAGCAATTTGAGCCAATTTCGCATTTTTGGAATACATACGAGCGCCCATGCGTCGCTCTAGCGGCAGGAAGTGACAAAAACCCAACTGTAAATAAAGTAGTAAGTTGACGTGTTACGTTTTTGCCGGCAATAATTACCCGGGTAGGCACCTACGTGCGTGAGCGTTTGCGTGAAACTGAACGAACGTTGCCAGTAAATGCTAACAGTTTAGATATTTATGAACATGTGTAAGTAATTAATTTTTACGACGGATCAGATAGCTGGTACGTGTGTCGCTGTCTTTGGGCTGGGTGTTTTTTTGTGAAATGTCCTAAAGGTAGTTAATGCGCTCTTACTGTATTTTAGTTTAGCATGTTCGTTAGGTCGGGCACATTTTATAAATTATTTAAATCTGTGAATAATTGAAAGTCAGTGACTCCAGGTCTGAATACAGCTACTCTCTAGCAATAACGTCTCGTCTGGCGTGTTCGTTTGAATATAGTTCCTTCAACCGAAACAGAAATAAACCAGGATTTATACATTAAAAAAAGAACACAATATTTCAAAAAAATATAAATGACAACAATACAAAAATGGTCTTCGATGTAATTTTTGCAATTGCCGAAAGTGAGTACCTAATTGATTTAAACCTTTGTATTTTTATGTTTATTACTCAAACTTTTTTTATTTATCTTATCACTTGAATTATATGTTTGTAGCTCGAACTCATGAACTCAAAGTCACCGAGCTTTCTGTTTGACATCAGCATATATCTTTCCCCACAAAGCATCACATTGTAACAAAAGGATTATACAAGTAAGCGGATTAAAGCTAGCCTAATTTACGGTGAGCCGCACAAAGCGAGTTCCCTTGTTTTTCTAACAGAACTAAACCATTTTAAAAGTGCTTTCTATGGAAATGCGTTTTTGTGAATGGTGTAAAACAAGACGGCGGTGCAGACAAACGCATTGTCTGGGTGGGGTCGCGACACCACCTCAGAACATGCACATTGGGCTGGAGTATTTAATGAATAAATATATCCACTGACATTCACACAGCGCCATCTAAAACCAATTTAAGGAATGCGCTTGCGGGTACTTTGGGCACTAAAACATGCTAAGTTACCTAGTCTTTCCTCCAACGCCCTAAGCTGAGGTTCGCGTCTCACTCTGGAACATTCTCAGGCTCATTGCATATTGCATTTTTGTAACTAACAACGATTTCATCCGCATATTTTTTTATTAATTTACTATAATGTTTTAACGTAAAGAAAGCACCGATCTACGTATTTTTAAGCCCTGCCTATTGACTAAGATTACCTAGATCATGTCAAAATGAACTAAGTACATAATATATATCCTAAGGTATTGCAGTCAAAAATCAATAAAACATGTGAAGAGCACGCGATTAATATATAGGAAAAACAATGACCATAAAAAATATGTTGCAAAAAAAAAATCACTCACATGTTTGTACTATGCGGGTTTCAATTCCAGTTCTTTTAGTGGTCTCAACCAATAAGCCAAAACAATTTACAAAACTCCGGATGCGAAGGTCTCCTAATTAACTACTTTACCATTCATGGTTATAGCTAATTTACTCTTAAGGCAAATATGTTTAAACATGGTTTTATGAGATATTATTTTAATAAGGTTACGAAAAATATTCAGCAAAACCAATTGATATTAACTGATAACCAATAATTTGCCTCCCCCTATGACTGATGTTTCAATGGTAATAATATGGCATACGTTTTTTTCAGAATGATATCCACTGGTTTATTTCTCTCGTCACTTAAATAGAAAGCTCAAAATCCCAAAGAGATCGAGTAAGAAGCTTAGTGTCTAATACAATATATTAAAACATAATCTAACATTATTTCCTACACCCTAAATGTTGCCATTTAAATATCTCAAAATGCCATCACGCACGATGAACTCAGTTGATTGATTGCCGTAGTAAAAGAAACTGCTAAAGCATTACTAAGGCGGTATTGCTAAAGATGACATCCAAATTTTAAGTATTTATAAGTGCTGTAAGCCACAATTCAACAATTTTAACTAAGTAGTTTATGGTGTGTTGATTCGATATTTACTTTTTCATCTTAGATTGAGGCTTTATCATCATAGATTTTCAGTACTGATATTTTTTTATTTGGCATCTAGGAGTTGTGGTCAATTTACAGTGCACTTAATTAGCATTTCAAATGTTCATGAAATCATTGTTAATACTCATATTATTTTTTAATTATATTTTACAGTAAGATACTTACTTGAGTCTAACAACTAGTATTTGTTATTAAAATTAGAATGCAAGTAATAACACATTTAAAAAAACCCACTCTGTTAAACTAAAAAAAAATTACAGTTCAAGCACAGTACACACTGGCGCACATATAGTACGCACACTCTATCTAATCTGGCATATACACATACACACAACTTGTGGTACTGCATCACACACACTAACCCTTTAGCTGTTTGGTGAATGAACCATAGCACGGTCGCTGGATGGTATTATCTAAATATATCACCGGTTGGTGTCAATCGTCTTTAATTTATAGGGAATAGTAGTAAATTTACAGTACTTATACTTAGATAAAACACTGTTAGAAATACTTAATTTTTAGGCAATAAGGTATATTTTTCTTAGCCTGTGAATCCTTTGTTCAATGGTTTCTTTAGAAAGATAAATTTTTAAAAGCCATCATAATAATGTTAACGTTAGTAACGTAATAAAAAATAATTTTTCAACTGTTCACTATAGCTAAACTATACCATACTTTTTCCATAATCTCTGCCTACCCCACTGGGACCAAGGCGTGAGCTTTATTTTTTAATTTTATAAGCTTCATCCTACTTTGAAGTTTAAGCTATAATGAGCAGTGAAACCTACCTATATTATTCTACACCTGTTCTTCTTTACAGAATGATTCATAGCCACCACTAGCCTATCAATCTAAAAAATCCACATCTAACGGCGAGTACCGAAAAAAAAACAAAAAGCCATCGCGCAGCCGCGTTCTCGATTCGCATTAATTAAGTCACCCCGCAAAAAGTAATCTTTGCCAAAAACAATGGGCACATAAACCTTTTTACGGTGACAAAAAAGGCACATAGATACACATGTACACTGGGGACTTTGGTACAACGTGTTTATACGTTGATTAAACTGAGCGTCGACCGCATTGCGTATGCAACGGGACGGACATATTACCAAGGCTCGAATTCTGATTGTTTAGAGAATTTATTACTCTCATGCCTTGTTCAGTTAATTGAATTCGCCCGTAGAATAGGCGGGCTGAATTGCGTTGTGACCATACTATCTTCGGTGCGTGCCTCGAGGCTTTTTGTGATAAGAACTGTTCGGGGGTTAGATTTTGACGAGGATTTCTGTTTGTGGTGTTTACGTGTCGCTCTGATGGGCTATGGTTATTTATTACTTGTCAATATGGCCATAGAATTGGAATAAACAATAAAAGATTCATGTCACTTTTAAAAAAAATATGGTGATGGATTTGGTATTGTGATAAAAGAAATGGTTGCGGAATCTCTCAATATTGAATTAATTACTATTTTATCTTAATAAACGTGCCTAAATGTTGAAATACCTAAATGCCTAAAATGAAATTACATATGTGCATTCAAATTTGTTTCATTAGTAAGACTAACCAAATACAGATACAATTTTGATACATTTTGAATTTTTGTTTCGAATATAACACTCACAATGAAGTCTCCAAATATGTATCCATTTCACGAGACAAAATTTCTGACAGCTCAGGACATGCTAATTTAACCCCGACGAGGTCAATTTACTTACCAGTTGCATTATTTTCTATTTATATGAAGTATGTTTTTACAAACATAATTGTGTAATAAGTATATTTATCAGTTGTTAGGGTAGGTGACCCGGTTATGGCCATTTTAAGAATTTTGTCGACTTAGCTATATCATTTTACAGTTTTTGTTATAACGGAAATATTTCTTGTAAAAAGTGATTAAATATGTATAAATCTAGCCTAAGGATACTTTTTTTTCATAATTATTTAATGGAAAACTAATCGTGAAGAAAAGAATAAAAAATGGGCATTAATTCCATTTTTGGCCAGATTTACCCCATTTTTGGCCATAGTCATGTGCCAGTTCTGGCCATCAAAACTCATCAAAAAAATAAAAAGAGGATAATTTAAATTATTAAAAAGTTTATTCGAAAATCGTTCGAGGTACGTTAAAATCTCTTCTAGCAGGGGCAACGGGCTTCCCATTCTTTATTGCGTTCAACGCTAATGTTATTTTATGCAGTGAGTACTGGAACAATTTTCATTTCACGACACCAATTTTTTTAGTGTTAGGTTTCGATGGAGGCATTATAATCGTAACTATGAGAATGAATAGATTACTTATACCAAAATAGCTAAGTAATTTAGTTGAAAAATCACGATAAAAACTAAATGGCCAAAAGTGGGGTTCTATGTTCACCACTTTTGGCCAGTCATGTGGCCAAAGCTGGGAAAATTAATCCATTTCGGTTCCATTAGTGGCCACCTCTCATAAACTAACTTAATAAACAAATAGCGATAAAATATCATTTGTACCACTTAGGCAGTGTACTGTATATGAAGGATTAACATAAACATGTAAAAAAATAAGAATGATTTAAGAAATATTGATTGTTTACTGACCTGCTCGCCTTATCCTTTTTGCTAAGACTAAGAACAATTCACGCTTGTTAAACAATAATGATTTGTTAAATTAAATTGAAGTTTGACACACCAAAGCTTTCAACGCTATCAGTGATGCCAACAGTAGATATTTTTGATCCCGTAAACCATACAGTAATATATTTGTCTTTGCCTTAGTTATAAAGATTTAAAGTTCTAAATGGCCACAAAAGGGGTCGGTGGCCACAACCGGGTCACTTGCCCTTAGTATCCATATTACAGGCTACATTTTTGATTTATTGAAAAATATTTCCACCACTTCACCACCGAGATCCAAACATCTCTATGAAAGATTGTTAAATAATAAATATCTTCTACCTATTTACAAGCCGTCAGCTAAATATGATAAGCGAAAATTAATTAATACATACTCGGAAGCGAGATCCTATATTAATTCATCCGACCACTCTGTAGATAGTATCTTTTAACTCGACCCCATTAATTATTTATCAAGTTAACGCTCATTATCTAAAAACAAAACACTGTTTTTTCATTGTTCGAATCTTGAGAGTAATTAATCATTAATATCATAGCCTAGCGAGAGAAGGGTCAGGTGGAGTGGAAAACCTTGGTATCAAAAATTGTAACGTTATTTTTCAGCCGTTGTCGCTGTATTTATAAATACAGATAGGATCTGTTTTAGAATTAGTAATAGTTACATAATTCTTTAGTTTCATTGATCTTAATGATCTGTTTAAAACCAAATTAATACTCTAGGGATATACTGCTCTCAGTTACCTAATTGAAAGATGAGTAGCTTTGCAAGACATGATAAGCTGTTAAACCAGGCTGCCATCTTACTTCAAAGATCATCTAATTGTCAATGATATTTTGTAATTGTATATATAAAGGTCCGTGCCTCAAAAACGAACCGCCGAAGAGAGTACAATTTCTAATCTTTTGTTTAGGTAAATGTGTTCGAAATTCGAAATATGTGTATTATTGTGTATGTGTGCTGTCACTGCATTCGGAACACTTTTTTCGATTGTTTTGTGAGCATATCACGAATCCATACTGTTTTATATCATTGCTAATTGTCAATCAATTTATTTTTAATCGATAAAAACTGCATACTACACAATTGCACATATCAAACCCTTTAACATACACGACGTGTAACTAAATTTAAATATATGATTACCTATGTAAGCGACTGGTTGTTAGTGGTCAGTCACCCCACGAAACAAAGGGATTTGAATATCGCTAGGGGCGTGCTTTTGTTAGTAGATTAATAATCAATAGAAGTAAACATCCATGTAGGTACAAGTCATTGTCGGTCTATTCGGTAGTATATATGATACTAAACAGTAAAATAGCTGATTCGAACTCGAAAATGATCATTTAGATGCCTTATTTTCCTACAGTATT
Organism: Leucinodes orbonalis; assembly: GCA_019425675.1. Lineage (NCBI taxonomy): Eukaryota > Metazoa > Arthropoda > Insecta > Lepidoptera > Crambidae > Leucinodes > Leucinodes orbonalis. The sequence goes on along the minus strand of PQWD01000869.1, from coordinate 254,195 downwards.
TCGATGTTAAAATAAAGTCGGAACTCAGGTTCAAAATTGGAATCAAAAAGATATCTTACAGATATAGTTTTTATTTCGGGTTTTTTGAATGTTTATTTAGTTTTTTTTTACATATATCACTGGTTTAAGAAGTGACCAAGCCAAAACAATACTAAATAAAATAGGTTGTCCTAAACTATGTTAATGTGCTTTTGCTGTAACCTAGAAAATCTACTATTCTATAAGTAACTTGTATTGGCAGAAATTTCAAAATAAGAAACTTTTAGTATGCTTAGATAAGGTTACAAAATTGCAAAATATAAGTGTATCCTTATCAAATACAGTGTCGTTTGCTTCTGAATAAAAAAACTCGTCACCCTTATCTTCGCCTAGTGTCCCGCTGGGGAGTTGGTCGCATAAAACTAATGTATGTGTACAAAAACGCGAAGTGCATCTGCCCCCTTAATTTTGCTCGAGAACCGGCCACTTAGTCATCCGTTTGGAAAAAATCGACCAGGGCAGAAAAGGACGGCCAGTGACAGTGGTTCCGTATATTTTTAATTATTTCAATTTTCTTTATTATTAAGTTGATTTCATCTTTTATGTCTTTTCACGATAATTTCTTAACCGATTCATGATTAAAATTTGATTATTATCCAAATAAATCCATAAAGATAATTTTGAGACGTCATTGGTGGTAGAATCATTTGTTTGATTAATTTTTTTATTAAAAGAAAAGACTTTACCGCCGTTTCGTTAAGTTGTTATCGAATGAGAAGACTACGGCAAGAAACTCTTGAAGTTACTCTTCGTAATGGGTAATTGGTTTTGTCAAATTACAAATTTATACAATTGAATTTTATGCGTCTGCTTCTGGAATACATTACAGGCAGACTTTGGCCACAAAATATAGTCTGCTGAATAACCATCTGTGTAATATATTTTTTTCAAGCTTTAAACTTATACAAGAGTAAATAAACAATATTTTGTTGCACTTTATGAAAATACTTTATACAATTTCCCTACATTGTGAAGGCGAAGATTCGAAACAGTAAGGTTTTTTTTATTCCTAGTGTATGATGATTACTGTATTTTTTCAAAAATGAAAATATTCTTACGTATATTATATTATCATAAATATATTGCGATGCGACTATCAATATATTAATTTCTTTAACAAGCTCCCTTCAAGAATTCCGCGGTCTAAGATTGTAAATAACACGGGCGGTTCTTTTCTGTAGTACAAAAATAAAAAAAGTAATATTTGATTTCAATGCAGTGTGGATTTCCAGGCCAGATAATGAATTGATGAATAGTATCGGGGGAAAATGGAGGAGACCTACGTATAGCAGTGAACTATATAAGTTGAAGAGATATTTCAAATATTGATTACACCAAAACTACATAAAATTAATCTTTATTACACTCACTTTTGCAACTAGCAGGCATTTAAAATTAATACATACTTATTTATGCAAACTTCCTCACTTGTTTTTTTTAAGTAAATTAACCTGTATAACTTTAGGTGAATATATTTGAAAATATTCCAAACATGATCCTACATCATTGGACATGGAAAATATGTTAATCGTTCATTGTGAGCTAGATAATATGCGTAGGTATGACGTAAATATTTTTTTTATTATTTTATAAGTGTACGGGACGGTCAGGACAAACCTGATGGTATGTGATACGCCTTACCATAACAGAGTAGCATTATAAGAGACCAACAACTGATAGACAGTTATTATTCTGCAACAGTGCGCCCGACACTAGGGACGGCAGATGTTAGGTCTCTTATACCCAGTAATTTCACTAGCTACGGTGCCCTCATCTCGAAACACAAAAGTGCATAACACTCCTGTTTTACGGGACGATATCTGGCACTGCGGTGGTACCTACCTAGACGACTCAATATCGAGTCTACCACATACACGAATAGCCCACCAGCAACGGAACCCAAACAATCTGTCGGGTATTAGCGGAAACGTCTTATCCGCCACTTGTACTCAATATCAGTTTTACACGTGTCAAATGTGTTTACAGGCGTTCTCCCCACTTTACCGTGTTAGAAAATGCTATTTTTTTTTAATTAACATCGGTAACGGCGTGGATACACACGCAACGGCAAGGGGTCGCGACTAAAGGAAACGTTGACTAACAAAAACTCGAGTCTGCTTCGTAATTTGAACGTAGTTAACACTATTTCGATGTTGTACGTCTCGGATGGGGGTGTATTATTCATAACGATAACGATACTGGTACCGTACGTTTGGTGTTGTGTACATTACTTGATTTGTTGCGACATAACAAGAGTTTAAATGTTCGCAGCAAGCATTAGGCATGAGGACTGGTCGCAGTGTCCATTGTTTATATTTTGTAAAAATTACTCTTAATTGAAAATGAATTTAAGAGCCTTTCTTGTCTAATTTTTGATTTAAAGCCTAGTATCGTTCCTTTTTGTAGATCAGTCCTTGCCTTTACTGAATTTCGCGAGGGATACCTGCCAACTAATTTCCAGAACAATTAAAACTTTAAAGCCCATAGCTAGGCTATGTGAGAAAGCCTGTGCTTTCCAGTGGGCAGTTATAGGCTGATGCTTTTGATATTTTTTTAAAGATACGTAAAAGCGTCGAATAAAATGACAGATAATTTTGAAAATTTGAAAATACTTTGGTACGAGGCGGAATTTGGACCAGCATATCCACCGATACACCACTACTATCACTTATTTTTATCATTTTTCATATAAAAACATCGATGTTTGACATACTTAGAAAATCGATACTAACTTACATCACTGGCTTATAACATGCTAAATAACATAATATCTAGAGCTCAAAAACGAAACGGGCAAGTATAGAACACTGTCGCGTCTACTTGGGTGATAGTTTCTCAAATGCTAAGAGCTTTTGGAGACTGTCTCCCTTAGAATGCATTTACATGTCACATGATCCTATGGGAAAATCTGCATGTGGCGTTGATTGTGCCTTGTACCTGCCTCGTATCGATGTACGCCATTATTAGTTGATCGATCCCATGCTAATACCGTTAACAGCGTATTATACTTAACACTAGTATGGGTAATATATGTACTCGTATGGAAACGATATTCTTGTCTGTGTTATTTTAAGTAAATTCATCATTTTAGTTCATTATATGTCCCCATCGAGGGGCACGAGCCTACCCGTAAAGGGTCTATAGGCCGTACTCGTCCACGCAGGAGTGCGCATTGGCCCAATAAAATAGTTGAATTCAATCTAATTAAACTTCACTATTTAAAGTAGATTGAACTCCACTATTTTACTACTTATGCTTTTCTTGCAACGCTGTAAATTTGTTAGAGTCAAACTCTGGAACGCCTTTAGGCTCGTTGCAAGGGTAAAAGCTTACTGCACTAGTTTGCCCGGCATTTGTCTTCGTAGTTTGGTGGTCAGAGCTTAGATCGCTGTACAATAGGGCGTAGATTCGCACCCTCATTGAGCTTTTAATATGAAACCTCTGAGACAACCACAGAAGTATCGGGTCGAACCCAGTACTTCTGGGGTTGTACTTGGTACTATGGCCTAGGTCTTAAGAACTAAGACAGACAGTCGTCAATTCTATACGTACGAAAATCTTATTGGAGATTGCCATAAGATAAACTGTCCAATTGTGATTCTACACGTAAATAATATTGGCGACGTCTTACTGAATCATATCCTCAAGGCATTAAGTGCATTATGGCGGTTGTCATTTTAAGTCGCGGGATAAGTGTCTAACAGAATATGCGGGTTATGTTTGTACTATGTGGCGTCATGGCTCTTACATATACGTGTATAAGACTTGTATAGATGCACTAAGAATAGGAGCATCTTTAACCCTATTCAAAACAAATTGGAAATTCTGGCCTACATAAGACTCTTAATAATAAATAAGTAAGTAAATTACTTAAAATATTTTTAAACATTAGTCTTCCTTTCGTGTTCATAAAAAAATGTTATAGTAGCATTAAGTTTATATTGAAACAGTAAAGGTTTTTATTTCAATGTATAGTGAAAGTCACTATTTCAATATATAGTGAAAGTCACTATTTCAATATATAGTGAAAGTCACTATTTCAATATATAGTGAAAGTCACTATTTCAATATTTTGGTGAAGGTCACTTTGTGGAGTTATTCAAGTAATCAAGACCTCCCAGTTACTGAATCACCTGATGTATTGAAAGTATGATGATTTCGTGTCTTTGGTAAAGCCATTTGACTCTACTAACATAAATAACTATACTTTATATACCTCTTTTATATACCTCTACTGTTATATACCTCTGAATCACATTAATATCTATACTATAGGCGTCAGTTACCATTATAAGGCGCCAAGCAAGCATTGCGAACTTGTGACAAAAAAAAACATATGGTTCATCATCAATGCGGGTGGACAGATGCGTCCAATGTTGGTAATTGTTAATAATAGTTTACGATGGTCATTAAAAAAAAACTAAGTAACCGACTAATTAATGTTATAGGAAACTTTAGAATGGTACTGGTTTTGCGGCTGAATTATAAATAGTGAATAAATGTATGCACCTATTCAATCCATCGCAGTCCACTGCTGGAAGGGTTCCCCCATCCCAAATGTATGAATGTTTGTGGATAGCTTATAGAATTTAATCTGTTGTTTTTAATTTTTACATTATATTATGGTTTCATCAATCCAATTAAAATAAAGCTACGTACATCTTCAAACTATGACCAAGCCAAAACCACTGATAAGAATAGGTAAACACTTTTTTATACCTAAACTCATTCATAATATACATAGAAAACACCAAGAACAATATAAACGGACATTTGAGAAAAAGTTCGGACATTATAAAGTAGGATTATTATTAAGATTTGTTTATATTATATTTTGTTATATAAGAAATATGTAGTTACCAAAACGAAATCAAATTTGTTGTAATTGCAGTTTCGAAATCAATTGTAGGTACGAAGGCGCATGTTCATTTGCAAATCCCTACTAGTACGTTCACAATACAAAGGAGACAAGAATTAGCTCCCGAATAAGGTGGGTTTACCCCACTTCATGTGTAGCAAGCAGTACAAAGCGTTCGCTTTTGATCCAACATCTATTGAAGGGAGCCTTATTAAGGACTTGTATTTGTTCACTGCAAAGTTAGTACATGTAAGGGTTGGAAGGATAAACAAGCGAGACTTCGCAAAGTAATCCGGCTGTGTTTACATAGGTTCTTCTCAGGAGTATGCGGTCTGATGGTGAATCGATTTTTATTACGTACTACCGTAGAACTATTGGTGGTATGTATTAACATAGATGTCGTTTTGGTTACATAATAGTATCTCAATTACGGGTACCGTCTATTAAAAGTATTACTTCATATAATATCTGTGATAGTAGGTTCCAAAAGCTTAACGTGCCTTCCGAATCCTATAAGTTCATAAAGAATAAAAAAATAATCCGATTTTGTTGTGATTACGAAAATATTTCTGCACACAGCTTTACTAAGAGACTTCAAAGCAAACGTTACATGTACTCAAATAACTTTGCGTACCTATTAAATGATTGGGCCCAGTTTCTAATTGAATAAATTGTCTTTGAATTCGACTTTGCTGGTCATATGTGTAATATATAGTTATACATATGGATATAGAATAGAAACTGTAGGTAAAAGTGATTTAAGGTAAAACATTTTTCGTGTATGAATACATGAATTTTTTGTATGTGTTGGTATGGGTTATTTTAAATTATATATAGTACAATGTAAGATTTAAATAATTGTAATATTAGCATGTTTAGAACTTTTTTTTCAAGATATTAGCCGAGTTTGCGCTGTGTGAATGTGGACGTTAATTTACTTATCAGGATTTGAGTTAAGTCAGTTTTATTCTGGAGGTTCAGAGTGTAAGTCGTCCAAATTATTTACCTTAGCTACCCTTTGGCACAACTGGCGGGGTACACAACTCGGGTTGACTTAATGTATTCTATGTTTAGAATAAGATTATAATATTAAGAAGCTGGGGTGTCGCGAGTTCTCGAATTTTCGAGCGCGTCACCCATATTGGGTCGAATTAATTGGATACAATAGTTGGATTCGGCGTTGTTTGAATTACAAGAAATTGTTTGGAGTTTCCGAATTGTATAAATAAATAAATTTATCACGTTTAATTTATTTGATCTCATTGTAGGACTGTTTTCTTGAAAGCCAAATGTTCAAAACTCTCTCCGACAGTGCATATGTTTGAACGCCATATATGCGAAAGGCAAATAAAGTAACACCTTAGCGAGCTAATATCACTACATATTATAAACAAAACCCACGCCTATAAGTATAGAGTGCTTTCACAAAAATTACTGAAGGTGTCAAAACGTGAATTCAATGCTCCCGTTTTGCGGTCACAATTCTCTTCACTTGTGACCGCAACATGATTGTGATCACATGCGTGATGATATTGATGAGACATGTTTGTGTTTTATATTATTGTGGGTATTTTTAATATCACATTTATTCGTCCTGAAAAAAGTCTGGGGAGCAATACGTTTTCTTTTTAATATACCTTTCGCTACTTCGCCAGGTACAAGGATATCCAGTTCATCGGAAAATATATAGCTGTTATAAAACTTTTTCAGTATGTCGGCTTCAAAATAAAATCCTCTCTGGCCCCCTAAGGGCCCACATCGAACTTTATTTGGGGGTCCAGTGGACACTTCATTTTCTGGGGGCAAAGCGTCCGAGAGTAGACAAAACCAGAATATATTTATACAAAATTGATTGCCTTTCTGGCAATCTAAAGTCATGAAATATCATAGCAGAATAACGAAACTCCAAAGCACTTTTATCAAGAGTTACCTGAAGTGACCACCTTAAGAAAATCCCTAAGAAATCCTAAAAAAAATCAATCATAACTACACATCTCACGACGTTGTCTTCTAAATACTAATAAGTAACAATTGCCACTAAAAAGTAGTCTTTAGATGTAATCGACTGAAATTCTAAATACCTATCCTCGTATTTTAATGTCTTTATAAGACATTAAATGTATTTTATTCTAGATATTATTAAATCAAAGATACGAGTTATTTAGGATGTTATATAACTAGCTAATTCGAAACTAAGAATGGTGTTCAACAACTAATGTCGAATCCCGGTAGGTTGGAAAATATGTACCAACGTTCCTAATGTTCGTATTTCCCGATACCATAAAAAAACAAACGTAATAAACCAAAAGCTGAACCAATATTATAGTAACCAATAAAGTAACTTATAACTTGAAATCAAATCGTCTACCTATTATCGTTATTAAATTACCTACCTGTGGGACTCTGAAGTGGTCTGAGATATTATAGCATTTTTACACATTACATTGCCTAAAGTATTGATTATTCCCATCATTATAATATGCTTATTTCTAGGGTTCTAGATTTCGCTATAAGTGGCGAATAAAGCCTTTAAAGTATTTTCAAGATCAAAATAACATCTTATTGTTAGTAAGCTATATCTAAAAACTTTTCATTAGCTATTCATGTGTTTCTTACATTTTTATTTAGATAAATAGATGGAGTGATGACATCCCAAGAACGGTTGGTAGTAGTGTAAGGAAAAGCAGGCTATTGTAGAGGCCTAAGTTCAGCAGTGGACAGAGTGGGCGGATGATTAATAAATTATCAAGACTATACAGTACACGTTTAAAAAAAAGTAAATAAACGTATAACTAAAACAGTTTGCGCAAGTTCCAAGACAAAGTGTAAACGTGCCAAATAGTAACATAATATTATTGTGTCAAGGAGGCAAAAGCATTCATTGTTCGTCGCAAGCAGCTTTGAGACAAAAGTAACTGATTATAAAATCAGTGAACATGTTAACATGACTCGACGTCAGCACCCTAAAGTACTTGAACTACATGTTAAAAAAATTTGACGGAAATGCATGATTTTTAACCTCCATTGTTGTCGCCGAAGCGGTGACGTAGTTGGGAGGACGTAACTTACATTTCGGGGTTCGTGTATCACGAAAAACCCCATTCAATTATTTTAAAAACACTTTGGCTGTGCGTGGGTTTTCTGCGTTTTTAAAGCGTATTGACGACATTTTACTTAGTATGTACAGGTAGTTTCTTAATGAATGAGATTTAAGAAATAACATACCAGCATTCTTAATATTCTTATTAATTGTTCGTGATATTGTGATTGGTGAAATGATACTCTAGGCTGAAATGATAATAATTTGTGGAATAGCTGCTTATAGGTAGCTAATTTTTTAAATTAATACTCACAATTAAGAGCCACTGTGTCTTAGAACTGATAAATATTATATAATGTGAAGAAAATGGCTTCCACGAGTTTTTAAGTATTTTACATATCATATTGCTAATTTTTCAATAAACACATTGCATGATAGATTAATAACGCCATTAAAATTTTACAGCATATAACTCATTCTAGATTCGCTACAGAGTTATAAATAAAATATTGTAAAGAATATCAAGAAACATATCTGAAGCAGATTTGTCCATCACCTTCGCTTCTTCAAAACATACGCATCCTTTAAATTCATATAGCTTTGTGAGTAATAAATTCAATTTCAAATGCAACAGCTAATTTAATGTAAAGAACTAGATTACACGGCCGAAGTAAGCTGCTATTAGTATTTCTCTACAACATTGTTTGGTGATAGCCTATGAGCATCCATTCTAAGCTCTCCTGTAGTAATTGTTTGGTTAAATATAATGTATGGCCTGTTAGCGTAATTTAAATTTAATTTTCTGCAAACAATCACCAAATGTTATGCAATTAAGTGAGTACTATAAAGTGGCTTTCGAATTATCGCTTGTTGTATAGGTATCAGAGGTTTCTTGTTCACGTAAATACCTATATGTTAGGTAAAGGCACAGACATCCGAATATACAATTAGACTGGACAAGCCGCCAAGTTTATAGGCAGTCCCAGTGTCGCAATTTCTTTCGGTTCTTAGCTGTGAAAAGTTATTATATTTCTTGGTAAATTTACTGATTCATTGCGATGATGGCATGTTACAATTGCACAGGACGGCATTTTGGGAAAAAACGGTAATTTCTTCTAATATTCGTGCGTCTTGACTCGTCTCACAGAGCGTAAACTGGCAGCCAGTGTATGCTCGTTGAGCTTACATTTGTCGCACTTAAAAACGCGGCTTGCCCCATCTCCTGTATTGGGAAATCTGTGGGTAAAGGTTATTTGGATATACTTGAGATAATTTGTTAAGGTGGTATTGGAATGTTGTTTGTTTAAATTTAATTATATTAACTTAATTTCTCGTTTGACAATATAAATATGAAGACTAAATAGTACTCAAAATAATGATTTCAGTATTTCATATAAAATAAACATAATACATTATCTGTTAGAATTAGATGCTTAAAACTCAAATATTATCCTACAATAATTTGATATAGTATCTAAGTAATTACAAAAACTATTTAGGCACTTAGGTTAGTATGTATAACTAGGTAGGTTGTTCATTACATAGAATTCCTATATTTTTTTCATAACAGTAACAACCGTAACAAAAATTACAGAAAATCATTCCTTTGAAATTTATAAAACGACTATTACAAATACACCGAACCGCCATATTTTAAATGGTACATACTCAAAATTTTAAAAAGTGAGCATCGCTCGAATGCGAGTAACACACTCCGCGCTCAAAACAAGTAAAAGTGTAGGCCGACACGTCGCATGGAAATGTTCATTCACAAAGTATAACCTGTATATCTCCTCTGAACCCAGCCTTCTCCCGCTTATCTGTGTTCATTCATTACCATCTAGTATTATGAGAGTCGACGGACCGAAAACATATTGGGCCTCCATTTTTTTGTCACACCACTTAATTATCTGGATTTATATCATGATAAAATCGACCATCGACGCTAGAGATAAAAAAGAGATTTTTGTAAAAACAAGTCCGTTGGGTTGTTTGGAGTGCTCCTTTTTTAAAGTTTTTTCTTTAATGCTCACGTGTGTAAGAGGGTCTTTTATTGAAACCCATAATGTATCGGATATGTCGATATCGATGAGATTTAAACTGTTGCAAGGGATTAAATGCGTTCTTAATTCTTCTTCTTGATAAACATAAATTGGTATAGTTCAGAGATGTTGATGTTTATTTCATTAATTTAGGAATAATAATACAGATCGTTAAAAATTGTTCCGTAAATGTTTTGTTTAGCAGTCTCATATACAGGTGAATTTTTATCATCACCCTTTTGACCTATTATTATAATTTATACTCATATAATGGAATTTTATGGGAACCGAAAACCATATTGATTTTTTTTTTACAAAAAAATAAATAAATAAAATATCGCATTGCATTAAGACATTCGATAATTTAATACAGGTCGTACTACTTTACTCAAAGCGCGGGCGCCGCCGGTCCCACTGCGCATTTGCCGCCCGCCTCACCCTTAAATTCATTGGAAATTATTATATTTTTGAAGTATTTTTATGTAATATGTATTATTGATCAATCAAGTGTTTCACATTTTTATAAAATAGATTAAATTAGTACCTACTGAATATTTTGACGTCGAGTTCATTAATTTAGTTACATGCTAATTCATTAGTAATGCATTATTAGTTCTTAAGTTAGTCACAAAATACCGTCCATAATTTGTAGAATAGAATAATTGCAGTTGTCTCATAAAATGCCTTAGAACGCGTATTCAACAACATTTCAAAAGTAACGGCTACCAGTACGCCAGGTAAGGAAATTAAATAAATTTATAATAATGACTCCGCTTTGTAAGATTATTAAGCATAAATAAGAACATAGCGTCTATGGATTTTACAATCACTACATAGTATAAAACAAAGTAGCTTTCTCTGTCCCTTTATCCCATCCCTGTATAACCGGAAGGTTGAGTCAGGCCATGGGAAGGTGGTGGGATAGTGTCCCTATATCCCAATATACGCTTTAATCTTTAAAACTACGCAACTGCTTTTGATACGGTTTAATAAATAGAGTTTAATGGATAGAGTGATTGAAGAGAAATGTTTACAGGAGCAATACTGTTATGTTTAACGTTCCTAATGTAATGCCGAAATTAATTTAAAAAATCCGCTTATATTGCAAACGAAGGCAAAACCCTATGTGCGAACCCGGGGCGGGGTACTTTATAAATAATTGTAGTATTTCACTAGTGTTTTACGCTGCATTAACAAATCACTATATAGTTTATATATGAGTAGTTTATATAGTAGGTATTAAAGCATAGTTTTCTTTATTGTTATAAGAAATATAAAAAAATATTAATAACTAATTTCTTTTATACTACTATCGCAACAATAACAGTATGATCAGTGAAGAACGTTATACAAACTAATAGTATTTTTTTGCTTCTATAGAAAAGCCAGTAGAAGAGTTCAAACAAATTAATAATGCCATTTGATAATTTTCATAGCAGCTTTATAACTTGCAATAGAAGCACGGCTACGGAAGTTCTTTCTTAAGGTAAAATAACTCCAGATTAATAAGGACTTTACCAAAAGTTATTTAGTAAAGTCCTTATACTACACTTAACTAATGACTTTGTTAATTGTAAACGGACAATCCGAGCAATAATTTTCGTACTTAAGGCGAAATTAGGCTCTCAATATTTGTTATAAGTCGATAAATATGACTGTAGATACATGGAAATTGCAAGCACAGATCCGTACGTTAGGCATACCGCACACACGATCAGTCGACAGGATTTCGCTGGATTTTCGTTAATTACTGTTCGCTAAGTCCGCGCGGGCTCGGCTGCGTTGGTGGCCGCAACACAAAGCGAGTCGATTCCTTCGATAACGAAGCCAGTTTTTATCTTCTTATTTCAACGCTTTTAATTAGTTAGGAAAATATTTTCAAATAAAAAAGGAACACTCCCCCGTGTAGACGCCAGCTCGGTTTGTCTTTGAGCGCTTTGCGCCCCGGGCGTGCCATTATGGTTCGGGCAACGGCGCTATTTCGATTGGCTCCTGTATTGCTGATATAACTGTAATTATAGTATATTTTTTGCACTTTTTCTGATGCATTAAATTACTTGACTTATTAACGGTGGTGGGTGGCTTGTTTAGGAATGAGTTGGCGTTAGCGAGAAAACAATGTCCGATAAATATGTCCGTAGATAAAAAAGATTTATTTCTTACTCTGCCCGTCTTAGCTATAGCTCCAAAACCAGATTCAATATTAATAACAGATTTCTAATTGTGAAAACACTAAACCAAAATTTTCTGCTAGTTTTTTTGCAACACCTTTAATATATAACACTACGATATCCAAAATGGGTATAATTGATAAAATAATTAAAAGAAAACAATGGCAAAAAGTTTTTAAAGACTATTGTTAATTTATTTAAGAAATAAGCATATAACTTACATAAACAATCAATATAATATTTATAAGAGCTATTAATTAATGTGGAATCGATAAAACTGCCATTAATCTAGTTTATAATTTTAATTTAAACGTATCATTAAACATTTCTAGTTAAAATTTACATAATTATTGTTGAGAATGAAATAAAGGCTTTTTAATGGGTAGATAAAACATTATGAAAGCATAGTTACTCAACCGCCTAAGTACTTTTTTGATTGTAAACCTGTGATTTTAATTAAACAGTGTAAACTTAATTTTATTATACGTATAAAAGCTAGCTTTTAGTTTTTTCTACCTATTTAATGACCATCAAACAAACTCACTACTTACCTTTGTAATAAATATGGTTTGTATCATTACTTTACTAAAATATAAAAATGAACACTCCTATATCAAATTAACAAAATAATCCATTTAAACTACGAATATATAGACACTATCAGACCTCTATACATAAAACCAAGGATTTGAAGAAAACATCTGGCCTAACTCACAGCCTAGTCAATAATTTCAAACGTACAAAATTGAATGAAAACCTGAATGGCAAATCCACCACCAGAACAGCCTTTGTAAACACAAATAAAATACAACTTTTATTTTAACGATCGCAATAAACTGAACCGTTTTATCACTACATTCAATGTTCCGAACATAGTAATTAAACAATAAAAATTCACTTATCCAATAGAAAGGGATCAATAAAGTTAAGTATATCAGACCACATCTAAATAACAATGGAACGAGCTCTCAGTTCGTATAATGATAGGTAAGCTAATTAGATATAAGGATGTCAGTTGGGATAGCAATTAAAATTACGAATAATGAATTCTGATATGAGGTATGGCGATCGTTTGCCCACAATTGTTGAACGCGCTAGTTCCCGAGGTCTGTCGAACGGAACAAAACAATCGTTAAGTAACCACTTTCATCGTATTCGAGTAACATTAACACTGTTTATCAGCGTCTTACGTTTATAAGGGGGTGCTGGTGTACTAGGTAATAACATTGTATAAAATAATAAGGTATAATTAGTACCTACCTGCTGCAAAGATAAAGAAGGGACAACGAAGTTTTAAAAAGCTGTTTACAATCAACCGTAAGTGAAGGTACAGACGCCAACAATTGCACTTTAAACTACTTTGTTATTAAACACGTGAGCAAAATATATTCGATGCAGTAACAAACCTTTAATTATATGGATACATCCAATAGCTGTGTAATTATTTTTTTAATGTACCTCACTACTTATTAATGTTAATCCATGGCGTCAAAGTGTTTAAGTATTGTCGGACGTAGTGGAAACGAGATCAACTTTGATGTTAAGTAGCGATGACGGCGATCTTGTTTTAAATTGGATTATTAGGATTCATAAGACGACACATTACTATTCTATTTTTAAACTGAGGTGCAGGTAAGGCCAATCATGTGTTAAATATAGATATTTCAGAGCGCTCAGTGTGATTATTTCTTTAAAAATTAAATAACAGATAAACAAACAAATTAAATAACAAATGAATTGTTGATGAACTATTTTAAATTGCTTGCTTATACATTTTCATTCAAGAATTGTAAACCTTAAATATAAATGAAATCTCTTTAGGACTATAATTTTAAAAAATACAAATTTATTCCGCAGTCATAATATAAAATATCAATTTACTTAACCACCATACTAATAAAACATCTAATTATATCTCTTTTCTGAAAATAAGCTCTCAATGCCACCGGCAACAAAAACGCTCAAAACTCAGTATTCAGAATAAAAAAAGTTTCCTTAAAAACAGTTCCGTCGTCGACTGTACTGCGGACGTAAGTCTCGTTACCACGTTATCAAGGGCCGCGATGTTTATCTTGACAGGCGAGCCTGTGACCACCTCTCGGGGCTTCATCATCGACACCTCGCAACAATAAATTGACCTTGTTAACCCTGGGCCACGGGAAGGTTTTTTTCAATCGACGCACTCGCAAAGGACGCGGTGATTCATTTAGATATGTTTTTAAATATTGGAAATTCATACTTTTAATTGGTAAAAATTGGCTACAATATGTTTATGCGCAGTGGTTATTTTATTTATTTATAATTACCATATAAAAAAATACATTTTTTTTATCAAATCCTGTATAAAAAACCACTAAGGTTTGTATTGAAGGAATTTTGAAAATGACTCATAAAAATTTCACTAAAATAATATTACTTCATATTAAAATTAGGTAACACTTTAGACCGACAATTATTGAGCCGTTACTCCTAACTGCTTAAAATGGTAGCCATTTACACCCACCAATCCTCACAGTCTCGGGATTGTAACTTTGCGCGATTTAGGGAGCACTGTACTAAATTTCATGTTATTGTCGAGCCACTAGGATTACAGATACAATGGAAAATCTATTTTTTATGACTCTTTAAGGCTTCTATGGTAGTCAAAGGGATGAGCCCGTTAGTATTTGGTGGAAAACTCAACCGACAGATCTATCCTTGCCAGCTACTTCAGAATTATTTATTGCCAATTTCTATCGAAATCAGGTTAGCAAGTTGAAGTGAGCAGGGCACAAGAACCGATGGTCACTCGGGCGGAAAGGTTCTCGAGTGGCATCCACGTAATGGAAAACAAAGCGTATTCCGATCCGAACCAAGTGGACGGATTACCTGGTTAAGGTGGCGGGTAGCAGATGGTTGTCAACTACAAGCGATCGGTCCGCGTGGAAATCATTAGGGGAGGCCTTCGTTCAGCAGTGGACTTCATAAGCTGTTATGTTGATGATAATGAAAGCAGGTTCGTACTTAGTTAATATCCAAAATAATAATGGTAACTGATAACTGCCTTTTTAGCTATTGTCTTTGCAGCAGGCTTATCTAAGCCAGTTTCAACATAAGATTGATCTCGTAAAATTTAGTTAGCATAACAATTTCCACATATAGATATGAACATAAAAAGCATGTGGAACCAATCTAAATATATGTCAAAACAAAAGAACACAATAAAACACCCATTAATCTCTAAATTCATAAATCACCAGCTTTTTGTGACAATAAATTACAGTTATTGATGTGTGCACGTTACAATAGAAATTATTAGTTTTATTTGTGTCAGAATAGCAATTTATATGTTTGTTGTGGAACCTGTTTCATTGGAACTAGTTTAAATTTGGCAATAATTACTTTATATAGAATATATGGTTTATATTGTCGAAATTTTCACTGAGCCACCGAAGTCGGTAGATATTAGTTACGAGTATTATTCTTTCGAAGTCATTATATTGGTTTTAACTTTAATATGTAGTATTTGACTATATACTAATAAACTAGGCTATAATTATGAGTACTTGTATGAATTCCTATCATCTCTGATAAACTTAAATTGTACTTTACTTGATAAAATATTAAATCTTTGAATGTGGTAAGAGGAACTTATTTCCATCAAACAGTCCTAAAAAATAAGAAAACAAAGTCATAATTGGTGCATCCGTTCGGAACCTATAATGCCACAGACACACACACTGAATCGTAAAACTTATACCTCAAACATTCGTTTTTCGTGGTTAAACTAAGAAATTGGCTTTAAAAAATACAATCGTATTAACATTTCAACAATAATATTATTCAAAGTTGAAGAAATGTAAGTTATATTTAATTAAATGACCATTTCATACCATTGCTTTGTTTTTTTAATATAAAGATTGCGTTTGCGATGAACTTAAGAAACCCCGTTTGCGTTTTGGATAACGCGCGCAGATGTTGCGGTCAGTAAGTACTGCTATGATATGAATCTCGTTTTCTGCTAAATATGCTCAATGTTCAGGGGTTAATCAGGTTTAAGAAACTAGCAGGTGTTACAAAATTATGGACGTTATTCAATTGATGTTGTTTGGAAAATATAGAGCTGCTAAAATATTTTTGATAAATTAAAGTGGATAGTGTTGATTTTTTAAAATAGATAATCAACGATTACAAATCACAGTATTTGAATCTTAAGGCGCAATATTTGGAAGAACAACTACAATTTGCCACATTTTGAATATGGTCAAATAAATTTAATTACGTATACCCCTATTTTAAATCATGATTTAATATTTAACTAAATACGAACCTTACGGTACATGCTATTTATAACTATTAGTTCACCTTTTTTATTATTAGTTCAGCTAACTCGTGAAGTGAAGATACAAAGTCACACTCTTAATCTGTACCTTCGCACCAAAAGACAGCCTTACTAACAGCATGACTGTTATAGAAATACTTGACTTAAAGATCTTCCACACGATCTGCCATGAGTCAAAGTATGATAATTGTGGTTTAAGGTCAGTTCACAAAGGCAATCCCTTCTTGTTGTATGAAAAGAAAAATTGATTCGGCATAACTAAACATTTTTAAAGATATATCTAAAACTAACATACAATCAACAAAACAATACGTTTAAGCATGAAAATTCAGTTTCTGTTTTGCCGCCTTCAAAGAGTTAACAAAGAAGAGCGTAATAATGGAAATAAGTACGATAAAACTGCCAAAAGTGCGAGTGAAGCGTTCGTGTGGAGACCCTAGTCCTTAACACGTTAAATATATACTGACCGCCCCGTCGTATCCTTATGAATAAATTATAACGCGTCGGCAGGTGGAATGACCTAACACAAAATGTTTTGATGGAATTGTTTTAATTGGACGTTATCTCACCACGGCTATCAACTCCGGTGCTACGTATCAAAAAATCATAATTTGTTGGCCGACTATTCACACTATACTTTAAACTTTTTCTTTGGTCAAAATATCGATTCTCAAATATTGGGGAGATTAATTGTTTCTCATTATAAAATGCGGGGGAAACTTTGAAATTATTATTAAAATAAACAGTCTGAATTTAAATTGTCATAAATAAATGTTTTTAACGTATCTAAACTATATATAGCTTATTAGAGTTTAGTTTTTAGGTATATCGTGTTGTTGTATTTGACGACGACGATAGGTATATCGTGTTGATGGATATTTATTATTAGATGAATATTTTTTTGATAAATGTATTCAACGGATAGAGCATAGGCCGACTTCGAATTATAAGGACCGATTATTTGTTAACGAGGTAACGAGCTGATACTGCTGATAGATGGTGACTGCTAGATATCAGCCAACGCGAAAATCCTTAGGGAAGGCCTTTGTTCAATAATTACAGAGTGGGAATTTGCATTTGTACCTCGGGATAAAATACGTAAATACGGAGCTTATATAATTTAAATATTTTTGTATTGGCTTTCACCCCTGTAAAATGAAATCTGAAAACTTGAATCGATAGTTTAAATAATTTAGCGATTAATATTTTTCTTGAAGGAAAACTTCAAAAACGTTATATTGTCTTATCTACAAAAATGAAACTTAAATTATTCTAATTACTCACTGATGGTGTTGATATAAAGCTTCCCTTCGGAATTTATTATAATCCTATGGGATTCCAATGAACCCTTCACATCGTCCCACCTGCTAACTGATGCAATGAACTAATAACACTAACTATAATTAAATAAAGCTTCAAAAGTGGTTCACGTAGTTTTAATCTTATCAACTTAAATCTATATTTTCTAAAAAAAAAATTAATAAACCGATGTAATATCAAAAATAATTTGTAAATTATTCGAGATTTTATAAAATCATTTTAATAATTTAATGCAATGTAAACTTGCGACATTCAGAGATAACTAAATAACGAAGGAAGTTATTTTTGAGTGTACTATTTAATATTCACACCCCAAAACACAAAGTTCCTGTATAACATTTTCCTCTAGATGACTATAATCATATTGGATATATAAAATAGTATTTCTCAATAATGTACATTCGTTTTAAAGTATACCATTAACCCTGTTAAAACGTTGATTTATATTGGCATATTAATATATTTATTATACTTACTAAAAGTTAATCACAATAGCTTTTGTTTATGAGTAAGTGTAATAAATAAAATAAATAAAAATTATTAATTTCAGATTTACATCCATAGAATGTTAGTACGTTAGCAACAATTTGTCTTAAAATAAGTTAGTATACAGTGTTAGTAAGTTACAAAAAATTTACACAAATTGACCTGTAACTGTTCTTATCCTATGGGTCTGGATGGGACAGTCAGGTCGGGCAATAATCGTCCTCAGAATGCCATTGCTGCTGGCCCTCATACGTCGCATCAAAGATGCAGCTTTCTTGCGCATGATCGCGTGAAAGCCGTCCACCCGAGCGTCCGCGAACATTCCCGAGGCGCTGCAGAATCGCGGCAGCCGCAACAGCATTCTGAAGGCGTTATTATATTGTATTCGTAGGGCGTTGTAGGTTCGACGCGCATAACTCACCCACAGACCACTCGAGTAAAACGATTGACAAAACGCCCTAAATAGAGTAATCCTGACCTCCGCCGTACTTCAAGCGAACCTGCGTGCGAGCATATTGCTTCTCACCGCCAGCGCCCTACGCTCTCTCTCAATATCGTCGTTGTCATTCAAATCAGCGGTAACAATATGGCCCAATCTGAGTACCTCAATCCACTGATTGAGGGGCTCAGAAGCACCATGTCATCAGCGTAGCTTAGGTTATTGAGACACTGTCCGTCTATGTAACAGCCAATATGGATGCCGCTGAGCTCCTCAATTAGCCGATTGACGTACAGATTAAAAAGGGTAGGGGAACTAAACCCACCCTGTCTTACACCGCAGTCAAGAGAGTCATCCGACAAAACACCCGCCCACCGGACCTGATTTTTTTGGTACTTGTACCAAAACTTAAACACGTCTATACATTCTACTGGCAAACCGGTCTCAGTTAACTACTTTTCCCACAAAATATCATAATTCACCAGGTCGAAAGCCCGGGATAAGTCCAAGAAGCACACATATACCGGAGTTTCTTTGTTGGTATAATACCTGACAGCATGCTTAAGACTAAATATGGCACTCTCTGTAGAAACACTAGACTTAAACCCAAATTGAGCATCGTGAAGTTTAACATACTTTGCAAGATAGCCATTAAGCAAGCTATCAAATATCTTCGCAGCTGTTGTGGCGAGTGATATTGGGCGATAATTAGTCTTGTCAGAAGTGTCACTCGTCTTATTTTTAACAATAGGAACTACCACAGTACGCATTAATGCTTCAGGTAAATAGGCATGTCCCAGACTGAAATTAAAAAGCATTGCCTGTATACGTATGACGTGTACACCCGCGTATAAAAATGTTCAATACTTAGACCGTCATGTCCGGGGGGACTTGCCCCTGGTCATTTTTGAAATTACTTTAGATACATCCTCTGCCACGAATAAAGTTGCTGATGAATTTCATATAGAAACAAGTGTAAGTGTATCTCACTCTTCTCAACCTATCGCAGTCCACTAGTTGACATAGGTGTCCCCTATTCTATCTTCCGTTTTGCTCCTCCAGCCTCCCCAAGCTACTTTTTGCAAGTCGTCGGTCCGTCAGGTCGGAGGGTGTTCTTAACTACTCATGCCAAGACGCGGTCTCGCCAGAGCTCATCTGCTCCAGCAGCCATTGGTTCAAAACGTATGTTCCACATAAATTTATAAGTATATATTAATAATAATTGAATTAATTTAATAAAAAGGATTTATTGCGTTGCAACTTACTTTTGTCGTTAACCGATAGCACTTAATGCAGAGGAGTCCTGCTGTGTGTATATTTAATCTCGTCAGCAATAATTTTAAATGCCAGCGAAACATTATATAATACAGAAATAATAGATTTTCCTTTGTATCTGCATTCCTGGCACTCTATCGGTTAAGGGCGCCATCTTGCTTGACAGTCTTACGACAAGATGTGATAACTTTTGTAAAAGTAAAACTATGGCCGATGAAAACTGAAAAAGATTTAGGCTAGAGCCTTATAGTACTTTTTCCAAGATAAATAGAATCCTTTTAGTCATAAGGGTCTTCCATATTTCCATTTAAATGTATGTTGGCTATCATTAGAGACCACATGATAACTAGTAGCGTGTAATTAACAATCAAAAGAAATAATCATAAACCCTGTAAAGTTCACGCATCGGCATCTTTTTGCCATTTTCATGAATATGGAATGAAATTCAAATGAAATGCAACATCGGTTTTCATGCTATAGAATTATTATGGACGGTGTTTAGTTCGGCGGGTTTGATATAATTAAAAGCTTTTACTGAAATAAATTTATGTTAAGGTTTTTATAAGTCTATAATTTCTAATTAATTATAATGACTGTTATTACAGCTACAGGCTGCTGGACGAGAATTTACATATAATACACAGGACGGATATTTGTATCTGTTAGTGAGTCTTCTTAACTATTTCAAGTGATGCGCCACGAATGTGCGTTCCATTGTGTGTGAAACTGTAAAATGAGTTTCTAGAACTTGTAATCAAGGATCCCTTTATATCCTAATCAATCAATCGTTAGTTAAAATCTTTTCTATTATATAAACGTGGTCAGGTGTCAAGTACCGACGTCAGAGTTGCTGCTGTAATACTCAATCATCACTAGTTTTGTAATGATTTGGTATCATTGTATTGTACTACAAAAAGGTTTTAGATTGTTATATCCAGCTATAGATTGGCAATAATTGTCTCTCTGAACTGTCTCCATGATCTTGTGTTTGAGCGTTGTGTTTGGCCATTGATCAAAAGTGTTTTTTGTATCGAATTCTTTAGCGGCTTACATATATAGTTACAGTCTCCTTGTGTAAAAAACTGAAAACCAACAAACTTTAATGAATATTATAATACAAAAGCCGATTGATGATATTTTTTTAGTTCTTATTTTGTATTAAGTTACTAAATGACCCTGTTTCAAAATAATTCAAAGTAATTAAACAAAGTGCTAAATTTTACGGAGCTCTGGTAACTTTATGCGATATTATCGAGGTTATATTTAAACCCGCCACATTCGAGTTCGCTAGAAGTTACTTTGCCCTTAAAAAATACAGTTTATTCGTGTCAGGTGTCAGGATCGACAACTGCGGTAATAACCTTTATTTCAACATGCTGTCAATTTGTAATGTTTTTACTTGTAGATGCCGCCATTTAAGTCCTGTTTAGTATCTTGTGTGATAAACGCGCTTTGTCGTTGCATAAATTTAGATGGACATCGTATCAAATTCAATAACTGTAGGGACAACTACGGCGCTTTATTGGCACTTTGACACCAAATTTTTAAACGATCAATCCGAATTTGGAATACGAATATTTTTTTACATATTATATTAAACTAATGTATGTGAGTATTAAATAAATATTATTTTTTGTTGTTACTGTGTACATATAATTTTTTTATTTTGAATCAATATCAAAAAATTTTAAGCCCATGTAACATTTTTAAGAACATAGCGAAATCACTTTATAATTTTATTAATGAGTAAGGGGTTACCTATAATGAAGTGAACTCTAGTAATCTGGGGGCACGTGTGTGTGTGTCTAGTAATCGTGCCCTCACCAAGACAAGCCAAGTGAAGGGCAAGGGCTACTAAGACACCCTTTTATTAAGTACTTCAGAAAAAATACACTTAAAAGACTGCCTAGCAACTTACAAAGACAAATGGATCCCACCACAAACATTTTATTTAAAATATTGCCGAGAAGACCAGATAAGGTTGACTCTAAAAAAAATCAGATCTCAAGTAAAGTCAAGCTTCTAAATCTACACGGCATTTTTTTATGCGGAGGGGAAGTGCCCGATTTCCGCGCCAGAAGATCGAGACATTATAGTGGATATGAGGGACTAGTTCCCCGTGGTAGTATACTCTCTCAAAATGAGATAGTGCGCCACTAAACCCCACTCCGGCGTATCCCACCCGCCAATGGGTCGAGCACCCGAGTTCGGTTTTGGCAATCACCAGGGTATCTTGTCGGTCGGCCCAGCCTTTAATGGGACTCCTCACGCTTAAATGAGACGTCCAGATACGCCTTAACGTTTCCCAGGCAGGAAAGTTTAAATCTACACGGTCTAACTCTACCGATCTTACTCCAACAAATTCTACATAACAGTAAATACGTATGGCTTGACTGTTTCGTTACTTGCTTTAGATCAGAAACTAAATATTCGCATCACCTCCACGATGGTAGCGAAACGGCCAAAACCATACATAATATTAACTGATATCTTTGAATTTGTTGAAGTAAGGGTCGGTAGAGAGGCGTGTGTAGATTAAGAAGCTTGTCTTATGTGTCATCTTAGCAACATTTCACATAAAATGTTTTGGTGCGATATATAGATCTTGAAAACTCTTATGTTCTTCAAGATATTGTTTTTACCAACCTAAAAGAGATATCAATTAAAAGAAGTAATAACCTGTATTATATGCAATTATTGTTCGTGTCGTTAGTCACAACTCCTCGATTAGTAAATTATAAACATCATCAGAGGCGTTTAATTAAAATAAATTTATATATTACCTTACCTTTTGAATTACATGCAAGTTAACGAAGATAGTTATTATTAATATCCAACAAATATGCAGTTGTGAATGAATAAATAATTGCAACCGAACCGAGTAAAAGGAACTCGGAGGAGAACATTTAGCCTCACTTAAAGAGCTGTTTCACTTATCCGGTTTCTCACACTAGCTTAAGGAATTTCTTAGAGTATTACACTATAAGGTGTAATGTGTTTTCTTTCATGCTTTAAAATGTATTTTCTTCATGGCATCATTAAGTTTGTTATTACTTTGGAATTTACAAGGGATCATTGAGGCGAGGCGTAATACCATATAGATTTCTCATCTTTTTCTCTTGAAATTAAGTTTTAGGTATGGTACCACAGGTACGAATCACAGGTATTGAATGCATTATTTGTAAATAATTGTATCACTATGAATTTATATATTTGACTTTAGCTACTTGAAATTATTAGACATATTGTTGAGTTCAATCGATTGTATTCAATTTAAGAATCTTCAAAATGCATAATATTGAGTATCGCATTTTGCAAACATGACATTAAATCCACACAAGTTAAATAGTTGATTTTTTAAATATCCTCGCGGATATTTCTTTGTTGTTAATTTGTTGGTATGTGATGTTTCGCCAACATCGTCGACACATCAACAACATCTTTTATACCTAATGGATCTCTTTTAAAATCTGAATACCTTCTTTATTTTGTTTCTAATTAGCTCTAGGTACTAAGTTAACAACAAAGCCACTTACTATTTGTGTTGAGCTCTGGTTTTTGTTAACAATGTACTAGAACGTGTTTACGTGCAGATTATTGTGTTTGGAATATATTTTCGTGGGGATTGAAAATGAATATATGCAATTAACAAATTATTTTAGCTATCGATAATCAATTGATTATGCAACGAATGTACGTTAAATTAACTACAATTGACACAGAGTAGTCAGTCCATTAATCCATTAAGAGTCGCTTTGTGCTGTTTAAACGATGTTGAGCTCAATAATGTAGATTTAAAGTAATCGACAGGTGACAGGCTACTATAGATTTATGTACACACAATCGACACTATTAAATGAATACTAATCATAAATTATTTGAATAAACAGCACTAGACTATGGATTTTTTTATACACGATTAATGATTGTGCGTAGATTGCAGTTGGCACTACCGAAAATGATTTGTCCAGTACATGACGATAGATTTTCTGTCTTGAATAAGAAGATCACTTCAAAAAATGTACAGATAGGTAACAAAAGGGTTCTATTGCGTAAGTAATTATTTCCAAAAAAAAGGATACTACCTTGTAAGAACTGGAAGATTTTTGCTTCATTTAATCTAGATGAGGCTATGTAAAGCCTTTGGATATTAAATAAAGCCCATAGAATTACAAAAAACATGAATGAATTATCTTTGGAATGGGGGCCTAATGTGGACTTAAAACTTAAAGCTTACTATTGAAAAGATTGTATTGTAACTACTACATTGCTTGTAGTATTACATTATTGATAATAAAGCCAATGGCACCGTTGCATCACACCGTCCAACGAGCTCACATCCACTTAGATCGTCGATTATTACACAATTTCGTAGTTCGTCAAGCGCCGCGTCCGCATTAATTATCCCAGCATACTCTGCGGAAGTCCGTCGCGTGCACCGATGGCCCATTGAATTATTTATACTTTTAATATTGTAATTATCATACACCGGCCTTATTATCATTTATGTTATAATATTAAATGTTATAATAACACTCACCACGGAAAGGTTATACCTTGATAAGGATACAACGACAACGTTTAATAAATATTCCTTTCTTTAATGTACGTTAACGTCGTGAGCGCGATGCTAATGCGATCGACAACTTGTTTTTGTATATTTTATAACACGCAATGTACAAATTCCTGTAAAATTTGTTCTCGTTTGTCGAACTTGATCTCATTTCGATGTCGATGCGGTGTTCCGCAGTACGTAATTGGTATTCGTGCTTTTTTGCCAATTACTGTGTGCGATTTTTTTTGTTTACTTACTTCGTACGTGTCGCCGGATCCGACAAAAACATGAGCAGTCTGAATGTTACAATGTTGTTTAATGACATTTCTTATTGACCACCGATATTTTTGGTATGACATCAACATTGGTAGCCTTTTTTTCTGATCAAATGATGCGCCTACCCATTTTGTACATAGTGATTACGAAGACAAGAAAATGAAAATAACACTTTAAAAGCCCGTGCGTTTCTTAAATACCGCCTTTTATTTGACGACGCTTGTTATGTAATAATTGAGATGTT
Organism: Leucinodes orbonalis; assembly: GCA_019425675.1. NCBI lineage: Eukaryota > Metazoa > Arthropoda > Insecta > Lepidoptera > Crambidae > Leucinodes > Leucinodes orbonalis. Next base: position 229,129 of record PQWD01000869.1, on the reverse strand, counting down.
GGCTACTGCACTCATTTTTTTGATGCATGTGATTATTCAATTTTGAGTAAATAACGTATTAATACTAACCTCATATCAAGCCAACAGACTAAATGTTCTTAAAGATCAAATACCTTTTTCGTTTGTAAATGAAAAATATTGGCAGTAAGAGTTGTCAGTGACCTGTCTATCATCCAATTATTTTCTTTGTCTATTCATGTATCCGCCCAAATGTACCGACCCAAAGTGCTAACTATTGTAAAGGGTAGACCATTATATATTTAGAACTGGATACCAATTAAGTTTTATAATTAGCGTAGGTTTCATTTTTGATATTTTTATGCATGTCCTCTTCTATCAGCACTGCAGTTTGTTAATGATACAAATATTCGCCAATATCGAGATTTGCCAAATTGATAATTCTTCTAAATATAACATAAATCACAAAATGCAGAATTTCTGGTGATTTACCCGTTACTGGTGATGATTGATAAACACCTTTTTTAATAGACGACTTGTAATTTGTAAAAACATTATAATTATGCTAGATACCTATGTCAAATAATTGCGATTTTTAGTAATTTTACTAAAAAGAGCCAACATAAACATATAAGTTGTGTACGTTGCAGGCAAATAACTAAATTAACGCAAACGATCTAGTAACAATAACTTATATAAACACTTGAACTTGACGAGGGGCCGAATTAAAATAATCTTCGGCATTTGCATTTGTCATTAATTTGAAAAGGTAATAAATGAGAATACGGCAGGTGTGCACAAAGAACTATGTTTAACTACTTATTATAAAACCGTCGTCATAAAACTTTAAGAGATCTTTCGAAGACTTAAACATCATCTAGGAACATCAACTGTACGCGATTCTTAGCTAGCTAATCAATCATAATTAAGTATGTCTGCTGTATGACATTGATTAACATTAACAGTAATTCTCGTGGTAGGTTCATACGTTAGTAGTTAGTTATCTTAGTACTAGTTTGCTGAGTTATTGTTCTATAAGTAAATTTTTATATGGCTATATATATAAATGGAATATCACCAACAAATTGTTATTAAATACTAAGGTCTAATTATATATTATTAGGTTTGGTAAGACTTTGATGGATTTAGCTGACAAGGTTGTTGGTTACATCACCATTCTATCGTTGCACAACAAACGTTCGTTTATTACTACAGATTTGAATATCTATTAAGTGTACTGACTCAATTCTGAAGTACAAATCTTGGGCTTAATTTTACTATATACCTTGGTATTGTGTCACCATTGCGACACTATTCAATAAAACTGTAAATTTGGTATTCCAGTTTTAACGTTAATGGCAATTATACTATATATTATATATTATAATGAATTGTCACATAGTGTTACCGAGAGCGTCGGTGGCTCAATGGTGTGGACTGTCGCCTTCCTACCGGGAGGGCTGAGGTTCAAATCCCGACACGTACCAATGTGTTTTCGAATTTTCGAAGATATATGTACGTTATCCGACGCTCTTACGGTGAAGGAAAACATCGTGAGGAAACCTTCATGCACGCCTGCGAAGAGATTCAAAGGTTGTGCGTGAAGTTGTCCAACCCGCTCTGGCCCGCGTGGACGACTAAGGTAATCACTATACGGGTAGGCTCGTGCCCCTTGGTGGGGACGTTTAATGAGCTGATGATGATGATGATGATAGTGTTACCAATTGAAGTCCTACTATAAAACAGAACGAATACGGAATCTGTACTTTGAAAAAAAAATGCAAAATTTTACTATTGAGACACAATAACGACCAAAATGCGGTAGCAGGCATTTTAAAATTGGCGAAGTCAGTAACCGAATTACGTGTTTCTTTTTAAAAAAACATATAGCGTTATGTATGAAAATAGTCCTGTGAGAACGTAGTGTGGCCCAGCTGCATCTGTGTATTGCATTAAAACTACCGGTTCTTGGGTTATGCGGGTGGACGGTCGGGTGAACGCCGACACACGTGTCCAAGGAAACGTTTCCTATCACCTGAAGTAGGTTCTCACGGTGCACATTAGCGAAGTGGTGACGCTAATGCAAACTGCGAGTAATGTTAACGCGTGACATCACACTCGAAAACGTCGTCGGCCTGCCTAACGGTTTCATGTGACTTTTTTTAATATCATGTACTTTCTATGATTGTCCTTTTTATGTGTATTTTGTGTATATAAAGTATATTAAACTATTAACAATGTAGTAAATGAAATAATTTAAGAATATCAAACAGTTAACGACAAATCTACTCGTCGAAAAGTATTGATATAAGCATGATTTTTAAGGACTCGAAAGTGCAATGTCAAAAGTATAAAAAAGCATGGAATTGAATATATATAGGTTAAATTATAGACAAGTATAGTAAGAATCCAAACTATGTTTAAACAATTGAACAATGCGCAGATAACAATTTATAATAATATAATTTAAATTTAATGTTTTTAATATAACAAAAATATATTTCACTAGGAATAAAATCATAGTAACGAAATCATTGCTTATTTTTAAGATGGTTTCAGAATCTCATTTCAAAATGCAGGGAACCAAATAAAACGAATTAAAAGTTTAAAAATGCTTAACCATAAAATACCATACTACATATATATACCAACCAACCCAAATTTACAGACCTCGTGTTTACACAATTTTAACATCCTCCACTACGTCAGCGTAGTAGCTCTGGCTGAACTACATGACCATAACGATGTGCAGCTAATAAAACATCATAAAAATAACTAGAGGAAATAGTCCCCTTTTTATTTCTCGATACTCGTATCGTAAATTTTGACGACAGAGTCGAGAAACAGCGCCAAGTATGCCGTACGGATAAAGGAATGGACTATAAGGAGTATAATCGAACAGCTACATTGAAAAGCGTGTAGGCAGTCAGTGATTTCTTAGAGATCGCGAACATATCTGCGGTTCATAAATATTTATTTAATTATTTTTATCAGCAATCTAAACACGGTGCTTAGTTGTAACTGACAAACAAAACAAATCGACAAGATTGACATCTTGAATTGAGCACCTGAGCTGTTTACTCAGAAATAAATTAACTTAGGTAATTAACATAAAATATTCAGATGGCTCAGGATCAGGATTGGCTGGCGCCTATGTTTAGCAGTTTGGAAATTTTCTGATGATTTGTTGCCTTTTTTCATGCCATAAGTGAACGGGCCTCTCAATTTGCTGACACTTATGATACCCGAAACATGACACGTGCAGTTTTGGAAGAAATTAATAAAAGAACCTGACATTATTTTCCACCGAACTGAACCGCGCAAAGGATAAGTCTCTTATACCAGTATTTTACTACTTGCAGTGCCCACATCCTAAAGTACAAAACCTCACTATTTTACAGGAGATATCTAGCACTGCGGTGGTATCTACCTAGACGACTCAATACCGAATCTACATTAACAAGTAAATGGAATGAGGTTGATAATATCATCATCGTATGCCTTAACTTGGTAAGTATTAAATACTCGTATGTAACATAAAATAAAATAAATACTGGCCATCTAAAGACTATCTCAGCCAGAATCGCACAGCTCGTAGTACGAAAATCGTCATCGAAGGAAGTTGAACAGAAAAGCTTTTCCCGTAATTATTTCAGTCACACAGCTTTAATAATATGATAATACCAAAGTTAAGCATACAAGTACGTATTAAATTACACATTTTTGGATTGTACTTACATCAATAAAACTATTCGTAATAGTCTACAAAATAGTGTAAAACATCTTAATAGACATATATAAGCCTAAGTATGAGATGTTAGTAAAAATAAACACCTGTAGAATGGCGACGAACTCCTTTTTACAAATATATATCATAAAGGGCAAGGATACCCCAGTACATCCACATGGTCGTGGACACACGTTAGTAAAATCAATACTGAAAACCGTATTCACTACATAGCAGGAATCCGATGAACATGTTTTATAAATATTAAATCGACGAAGCATAGTGGAAAAGCATCGGAAATACGCAGTGATAGTAATAAATGTTATAATTAATAGTTGAACTACATAGTAATGTAACGTTTATTCCCGATTTCAACTTTCGTACTTTTTTGAAATGTAATGGTACCAACAAAGCTGGATGTAATACATTATTTTAAAATAATATTCCTTACCTTAAAGTATTAATTTCACGTAACGAAAGCCTTCATTCCAATATTCAAGTAGTTGATTGCGCCTATTTTGATTATCAGTTACTTTTTTTATATCATAAGTGAACGGAGCGGTCAGTACGCTCACCTGGTGGTAAGTGATACGCCTGACCACGAATAATGCAGTGATGAAGGAAATTAATAATAAAAGGTAGTCATTATTTTCTGTCAACACTACCCTGCGCCCATCACTCAAGACGTCAAATGTTAGGTCTCTCATACTCGGTAATTTTATTAACTACAGAGTTCTTCTCGAAACATAGAAGTGCAAAACACTCCTATTTAACGGTACGATATCTAGCACTGCGGCGGTACTACCTAGACTTCTGAGTAATGAGCCTACAGTAGTATTACAGTATACTAAATTGTTATTATTCGTGCTTATTTAAATAGGATGTTATTTTCAAAAATTGATTATTTCTTAAATAATACCCAAACAACGGAGAATATATCAGTCTATGGTCTAACGGTCTGTTGATAACCTTGCATAAGTTTTTGTGACGGGCTCATTATAATAAGGCAACGTATACACAAAACCGCAGACCTATGGAGAATAGAAGTCGCATGTAATCCTAGAACTCTTGTCACAAAAATCCAATCACAAATCAAAATTAATTTCTATAATTTAAAATAACTATATGAAATATTATTACAAAACATGCCTACAAATGTGCAAAGTACAAAAAAATTTTCATAAATAAAATATGAAATATAACCGTAAACTATTTCATTTTAATTTTTTCTTATAATATGTATCAAGACATGAATCTTTGAGTTTATCTTTGCGACTTTGTAACGTAACACTACCAAAAATGATAAATATCTACATACGCTCACACAACGTTTCAAACCCTAATTTCAGAGGGAGCTTGAACTAAGGTCCCTGAAGCATATTTTTATATAAAACATCAAACCAATGAATACAATGTATTCACGCACACGAATGTTTGTACTGTATGGGGATCGAACCCGAAACCCATGGCATAGAAGCTGACTTCTCAACATTTACTCTATATGGTCTACAAGTAAGTATAGTAAAAAAAATCCTGTGTTATATAATTGTTCTATTTTAATACTTTAAAATTAACTTGATAACCAAACTTTAAAGTATCTCAAAATTAAATTTTAAGTATGTTAAAATTATTTTTGTAATCGTATCTTACAACTACAAAAATAATTTTATGCTCATAATTTTGATGATATTAAATTATTTATATTATTATTGATCCTAGATCGTAGATCTAAACCTGGCGTATAATAGACACGATGAATGCTTCCTTCACCCATATAATAAGCCATATCTAGTCTCATTACGCGCGTGCTATCACCTGACATTACGAATCACGCGAGCTTTAAGGCACACCGCACACAATCTGACAAATTCACATTGTTCCTGACATTCGTAATAGGACAACTAATGTTGTGGACGCAACATTTAATGCGACATCGGAACTGACAAAACACATATTCGAAATATATCGATGTTCATATTACACTTGTACTGAGTGTCATATTAAAGTTCGAGTTTATTCATTATATTGAGGTCTATGTTTAACTTATAGTATAAAGAATGATTGTACCAAAATAAATTTTATCATATCATAATATGACTTTTATGTTTTAAAAACATTTGGAAAACAACAAAAACTTTTGAACCGAAATAAATATTAAGTTTAGTTTAACTAATTTAAATCTGCCACCAGTACTGCAAGTAGTTCCTTCTAAAAGGAAACCGAAGTGAAACTAAGCAGTTTTCATTTTAGTCTTTTAATTTGCCAACAAACAATTTTCTCTAATTTCTAATAATCAAATCTATTCTAATTCTAAATTGACGTGGATTTTATCAAAGTTTTTCGTATGTTTATGTCAAATGCATACATCATTATATTTGTTTTGACACAATTATCACTTGTCTTCAGCTTCAGGCGAGGCCTCGATTTCTTTAAGTTGGTTATTTCTGCTACTGACTATTTATTATTCATAAAACAAGCATAAAAGTCTCAATTTAGAGAATATATTGAATCATTGTTCAAATTGAGATATTTAATTACCTACGTGATTACATTTGAAATATTGGCAATAGTTTTATTAAGTAAGTTGTAATCAAGTTTAATAATATTATACACGGAATACGTAAAAAAACTACACTATGTCGTTAAAATTTTACTCAACTTGAAACATGATATATTTCAGTAGGGTTACTAAACTAGTAAAAAGTGGGGCATACTGCCAATTGTAAGGATTCAAATAATCAACATAAGCGTTTTATAAGTTGAACAACAATCAACGATGCAATGAAACATTAAATATCTTTGACAAAAGCGCTGCCATAACGAAGAATTGGCTTTCATACAGGACAAAGAAGTAGAACACACATTTACGATCTTACAAACAATAATCAAGATTTCCTTGAATATAGGGTCGAAGTGATACGATAACCTATTATTTACACAGCCTGAAATGACAAGTTACATTCGATAATTAACTAGGGTACAACTGTTATCAACAGTTGCATCTTTCCAAGGTGAATCCATGTTTGACAAATATTCTAATGACTTTCTGGATGTTTCTACTTGCTTATTATATACTGGTTTGGCGCGCGACTAATGAATGCGGTCGATAGTGTATTTTATGTTTGAAAGCACACCTGTCTGAGCCCATGTCTGTCTATTTGTACTATTTGCTTTGATTATCTATTAGATTAAATAGTAATTTATATCAGGACTTTACTATGCTATGGATATAAATTTAAATACCTTTAAGGTAAGTTAATTAAACTCACCTTTATTCACTTTTTGTTACTCTTCCATTTAATAAAAAGATAAAGCCATTGACAAGAATCCAAATCGTCCATCGCTACCGTTTCACTCTTGTATTTGTCAAAAAATGTTGTGGTGTTACAAATTAATAGTTTCATCATCATCATAGCCTTTAATATTCAACAGCAAGGCCTTCCGCGTAGCATAGCTAAAGGAATTTAGGAAAATATATGTTTTAATATTCGAAATGTAAGCCATGTGAATAGGTGCTGAAACTACCCAAATGGCGAAATACAAATTTCACCATTTTTTATAACTGGTTTAGGAGGGCATATTATAGGAAAACCCTTCATTTAATCAAAATTATTATAGAATATATTTTATCAAAGCAATGCACATACCAAAACTGTTAGACACCTAAACTTTACCACGATTATGGTTGGAAATTTACCGCATGTACCACAGCTTTAAATAACAGCGTACAACCGAGACGTTGGAGTGCAGCATAGTAAAGACAGCTTTGCAGGAACGTGAACGTTGCGGTGAGCTACGCACTTACTCCGGCAATTAAGTATTGCCATCTAACTGAACGCAACCAGGGCTCGGGCACATGCCACATGGCAACGATCTAGTATCTGATTTTATACGAACCGGACTGGTCTGGCTGCCCACTGCGAACATTACAAGGAAGGTGAAGCGATATGCGCACAGATGACTAATCTGATTTTACACATGTAACGCAATTAGTTTTACAAGAAATTGGGCATTGTACAATGTTTTGCGTGGATTCGTAGCAATGTTGACAACGCAACGTGTTGAGATTTCAGTAACATTTGTATGAGGTTTGCTTAACGTTTAGCGTTTTACGCCGCTGATGCGGAAACTGTGTATAAGTAGGTTCAGAAAAAAGTCATGTCAAAATTAAGTGTATCGCCCTAAAATATATTAATAAATTAAAATAATATCAATCGTGTACCTATTGATTATTAATCTAAATATTTTTAGTGTAAACCTACACTTTTAACATTTTGATATTTTTATACTTGAGCATGGTTGATTAATTTTTTTTCAATATAGTGTTAAAAGCATAATTTCTTTTCACTCGACCTAGTCGCAAAGATAATCATTATCAATGAAATATCTTATGTTAGAATGTAACTCTCTTACTCATTAAATAAATTATTTTAAAGTTTGCAATGCAAGATACTCGCCTCGCATTTATATTTACTAAACAAGCAAATTACGACTCTACGTGAATCAAAGAGATCCTTTTTTCAGTCAGCTCAATGTTGCCCTTAGCGCAGGAACTGGATATTTTTTAATTTATTTATGGCAATGCATTGGATTTTATTTGTTACTTGAGTAAGTAACGAATCGCGGAAACAGCATTTTACATTATGTATAGACCGTCTTTAAAACCCGTATTAAGTACACGTAATGCTGTTATATTCACAGCACAAGCAACATTACAACGTTTATGATTTTTGATAGAATAATACTATCTCCACCACAACATTATTTAGATTGATTATTAAGTTTGTAACTACAATCTTATTTTATTTTTATAGTCAAGAGACAGGCAAACAAGTACCTACACGTTCACCTCATCATCATCAGCTCATTATACGTCCCCAACGAGGGTCCTTAGTCGTCCACCGGGCCCAGTGCTGATTGGCAGACTTCGCGCACAACCTTTGGATTTCTTCGAAAGCGTACGCAGGTTTACTCACGATGTTTCCTTCACCGTAAGAGCGTCGGAAAAACGAACATAGTTTCGAAAACTCTAAAAGACATTGATACGTGGCGGATTTAAACCTTCAACTTCAGATCGAAGCGACAGTCCACACCAATGAGCCACCGCCGCATAAAGTCAGGTCAGTAAAAAAGATACAAGTAAAGGGGAAAATTTTGCTTCCGATAACATTACTGACTCGGTGAAAAACAACGGAATCTATAAACATATTACTAATTAAAATTAATCCTTCAATTATGACCATTGATACACTAAAACATCTGAACAACCTATCAAGCGTGACTAAGAAGAAGGGTGGGTACTTCTTCAACAACAGTAACAGTACATACGTGTGAGGAAATAAATGTCAAATACCTATGCATGCAAGTGTGAGATAGAATGCTCCATACACTCTCAAACCCTAAATTTGCAAATAAGTTGAACAATCCAATTCTGTGCCTACGTATACGTAGATATTAAATCATGGACGATGGTTGGACGGTAACAATCTTTAGAAGAGAACTATGACGGCGACTGGGTGATGGATGATGTCCTGTACTTGCTTTGCCTACGTTCTATGGCGATGTATTAATTTGGAGTCTGATCTATCTTCGGTATGAAAATTTTACCACGCACCAGCCACTGTTGCGAATAACGGAAACTATCATCAATTAAACTACACTGCCGGTAGGCCCTGCCTTGAAACTTCGAGATACACTAACCAATTAGCTTGACAAAAAAAGTTGAGCTGACAGTTTTTTTAATTAGTTTTCAGTATACCGAAATAATTAATTAGGCCTACAATTTTAATCACTAACCGGTTTTTACGTAAGACAAATTTTCCAGTTTTAATGATTTCTTGTATAAAAAATTAATCAAGTCTATAGTCATAACAAAAGAAGCCTTATCCTTAAGTTATGCCGAGTGCTCTGATATAATACGTTGACATCTAAAGAAAATTCTCAAAGAGATACTTTTAATATTGAAAATAAACTAACGGTATCTCGCTTGCAATTATGAATTTATGATATTAAATTTATTTTTCTTCTGGGTAAATACCTAAGCAAATTAATCATATTAGAGGAGCTTACTAGTGAGAAATGTTTGATCTTATCATAGTTATAACTATGCATTACCAGATTACTTATTTTAAACTAATTTCCTACACACGTTTATAAAAGCGTAAAGTCTTATTGTAGGCAAAGTTATATTAGTAAAGGATGATTTGAATACTTAATTTATAAATACAAATACAGAGGACTCCCCCAACGACTTCCACAATTGAGTTGCTCTGGACCTCAAGCCCCCGCGCTGAACTGAAACGTGTGGGAATGAGCCTTCAACAGGCACAACATTGTTTATTCTAATAAAATAATATTATTTATTTCAAATACAAAACTCACCATAAAATATCAAAAGGAATAAATTACAGAAGCAATTTTTATTTATTTTTTATCGTGCATTTCTTTGGTAATTACTTCAATTGATGCGAAAACGGCGAAGCTTAATTTGTATTCAGAATCGGTATTATTTTCTCGTGACCTAGACGATATTGTTTGTCGCTTTTCATTGCTATAATCACTTGAATTGCAAGCTTACAGGGTAAATAACCAACAAGGATAAATTGCCATGTTGATAAGATTTTCTGTTTACCATTCACTTGGTAGTTACATAATTTCTAAGCGCTAAAAATGTTGAAATGTGTGCCTGTTTTTCTTTTATAATGTATTCTATATTCTTGACATTCATGAAACATCATGTTAACAAGACTAGTACCAATATATAATGTATCTTTGAAAATCTTTTTTGTTTTTCATTAAACAAACTCAGGTCATAGGTGCAATTACGCAATAAAAGAACTTTCAAAACTCAACTAGAATTTATTTTTAATGCTTCGAGTTAGCTTAAAATTTGCCTAACAGTTACGTATTGAATTTTGTATATGAATAAACTATAAGTTACGTTTACGTGATGTTGATCATCCTATGCGAATGAATGTAGAGCCCTGAATAAGTCATTTTTTTAATTACAGCCGATATAATAATACAAATATTATTGTGAAAATACATTGCCTACTTTAGTAAGCGTACTTCGCTAAAGGTTCAATTCTTATTATTTTAATTGAGTTAATAATTTTCCCTTTATCATGAATCTATGATTTTTAGGTGACAATTGCTACTAACCAATAGATGATTAATTTTAATGTAAAATATCTATAATATAGTAGGTATATTAAATTAAAACATAGTATATTGTGGTGGCGTTGCGGATAGCGCTTTCGGTTAATTAGCAACTACTTTTGACCGAAAAATAATATTTTGTGTGCTTCAGACTATGCAATGTTAGTAAGAAAGTCATTAACACACCAACCCTCTTTGGGCCAGCATAGTTAAGCTCTTCATAACCACACTATGTGTGAAGTCCTATATCATGACAAATTACATTTAGGGGCGGTATCTAATAAATTCCTTTACAAATATATGTAAGTATGTGTATACATCTAGTCTTGGTTAATAACTTTAAAGAAAGGCTTCAATCGTTATTGAATATTTTTTTATAGAATGATTTAGGTAACTTAATTTGTCAGAGAATTTGGTACATGTTTCTCCTGAGGCCAAACTATGAATCCCTGGTACCAGTACTAATATCACTAACTATCCAATAGTCTCTCATTAATACTTACCTACATTAAGCTTTTAGTGTAAGCTAATATTATATTGCTTATTCTATTGATTTTATATATAGAACTATGCTTAGATATTAATTTTGAGGCTCGTGTGTACTATAGTACATGTAAGTACCTATATATAATTTATTTATGTAATATTTGTAATGTCCTATTGTAGGGTCAAGAATAAGAGCCACTGTGCTATCTTCAGTGAATCAGCGGTCGACAGCAAAAGATCATACGATTAAAAATCCTTTACTTTTACCTTACAGGTCACAATTTCAAACTTAATGAAATGTTTTCCTTAATACTGAAGATGCATATAATATTAATAATATGTTTGAAATAATGTATGGTCACAGTAAAACTCTTTGAGTGGTAATTTAAAAAAAACATTACAAAATATATCACGTCAAAACACTGGGCACCATTTCATAAACTTTGCCGGTACCCCTTTTTATATTTATAAGTAGTACTGATTTTAAATATTAAAAAAATATATATTACCGCCTGATTCTTTCTTCAGCCAACAATACAGTGCTTAACAGCTCTGGCACTAGTTCAAATAACACTATTTTCTAGATTTAATAGACACAATATAAAAACGAGCACACCGTCGCCAGAATATAATTCATCTAACAATATTATATGTAGGAGGTACATATTGTAGGACGTCCTCCGGCACGATGGATCGACGACTTGCGAAAGAAGGCTGGGTGTGGAAAGTGGAGGAACGGTATAACTGACAAAAATAGGGGAAACCAAACACCCAACAACTATAATGTCCAAGGAGGGTATCGTAAATTCGATACACTATAGGAAGGAAACTGGAAAACAAGAGTCTTTTTGTAATCTACTTTTTGGCTGGGTTCAAAGTTACGGTCTTATCATGGACTTGTACCATCCTCTATCTACCACTACACTCCAACGCTTGTCATGCCTTAGGTAACTCATAATAATATATTTGACTTACGTACAGAGGAATCAAGCTAGAAATATACTATGTTAGAAATATTCTAGGAACTCTTTCTCAAAACGCTCTCCATAGAATTCAATGTAAGATTGAACTGGATAAATGAAATTCTAATTTGACTTATCGTAGTGCGTATGTAACTAGTCTGATAAACTCTTGTAACTGTAGTTTCTAATGTACTACTAGTTAATCTAATTCTTAGTAGCATTTAAAATATGATAGACTAATGAAAGAGGAAATGGATGGGATATCTAGTGGAAAACGAGGGACAACTATGTCGAGTGCGAAATACAAATAATGTTAATATAGAAATGAATATAATTTGTGATGAATTCAAAGCGCCGATGGAATGATGAATTAATTAAAATGACGAATATCAGATGATGATTGATGAAGATGAGGAGACTTTTTTCAGTAGTAGACATATTAGGCAGTAATGATGATGACCGACAGAGCCTTCAAACATTAATAGAGTCTTTCCAGGAAAACACAGCCGCGCAATTGCCTTATCCTGATTCCTAGTGCCAGTTATGTTACCTATTTCGTTTTTATCTACATTAAATTTCAAATTACATAAATGAAATATATCTTTACGAACAATTAAGTAAAGCTCCGCATGAAAACTCGAAATGAAACGCTTTAATATAAAGTTATACATGTGTATGCTTTAGGTATATGAAAGCCTTCATTGACCACATAAATGCGGCGTCTTAAAACATCTAGTAGAACCATTATATTTTTTAAATCACACTGGAAATTATAATTATTGCTTCATTCTATAGCATCTCACTGCTTGACAATTGATGTTTATATTTTGCCAGATAGATAAGAAGAATTTGCTATTTGCATATCATAATCCATTCATTAATCATATTGTACACCAATCGACTCGATTGAAAAAACTAATTATACTTTAAATTTTTAAAAAACGTTTACCAATAACGATTTGCAAAATAACAACACTGTTCGCGAAAAAAAGTAGAGTTTTTTTATTCATTAGAAAAATCTACTACAGCTTTAGTATGAGAAAATAGTAGTTACACTATATAAGTATAAAATAACTACAGATTTTTAGAACATAATAACATATAAAATCTTAGTAACAAAATTAGAAAATTAATGATATCGATGTAATTGAAAATTTTTTTCACATAGAGCGGTGGAAACAACTAGTTCTAAAAAGTTGAAAATAGGTTTTTTATAACATGAAGTGAACGGGACGGTCAATAAGATAACTTGGTGGTAAGTGATACGTCTGTCCACAGACATCCGAATATACAATTAGACTGGACAAGCCGCCAAGTTTATAGGCAGTCCCAGTGTCGCAATTCATTTTCGGTTCTTACCTGTGAAAAGTTATTCTATTACTTGGTAAATTTACTGATTCATTGCGATGATGGCATGTTACAATTGCACAGGATGGCATTTTGGAAAAAAAGGGTAATTTCTTCTAATATTCGTGCGTCTCGACTCGTCTCACAGAGCGTAAACTGGCAGCCAGTGTATGCTCGAGCTTACATTTGTCGCACTTTAAACGCGGCTTGCCCCATCTCTTGTATTGGGAAATCTGTGCGTCTGTCCATGACAGATGCAGTGTGTGTTGAAATTTTCCGTGTAAGTTTAATGAATCGGATGATTATCACTTACGTGAAATAATAATCCTATCGACGATGATTCTCTATAAAAGAGATGATGTACCTACTACGTAAAGTCGGTTCAGTAGGTTTATCTATGGGACAGCTTTACCATTTACGCTCAGCTTTACTTGCAGTGTTTTCAAAATATGTTCAGTTTTTTATTTGTTTGACATTTAAAGTAAAGAATTAGGTAATTTACGAGTAGAACTTAAATTTAGAGTTCAGGGAATGAAACTGTCGCCTGTAAAGTCATTAAGCTCATAGAGTTGCGAGTGTAAGTACTAGATACTAGTATGTAAATGTACTCTGTATTCATAACTTACATCTTGTTGATTAAAGAAGTCGTCTTGTGCGTCCTCGCTGGAACAGCCCATGTCTTGAAGGAGTGGAGTAACGTGTCGCTCCCAGTCATCCATTATAATAAGAAACTTTTCCTAAACAGTTAAAAAGTTACCGCGAACCGTCAATCACAGCTTAATAATCTTCACAAACTAGAAACCGTGCAGTCATCTTAACATCTACCACTGTTTCAGCATTCCTTTATGTACCGCGTACGTTTCGCGCCAAAAACTTGTCGTGCCTTTTTAGTTTTCCCTTGCTACCGGTATTGGCGGGAAATCGCGCGCGACAGTCAGCTGTCACGGTGCGGAGCGAGCGAGAAAAAAAAAAGTGCTGGCCGGGCGTATCACGTGCTGTCGCCGGCGCGCATTCGAAAAACGAACTAGGGGAAAAGTCGGAGGCAGCGGAGTCAGTACGGCGAGCCGCGGGTTCCCGGCCGCCCGTCGACGCGACCGGAGGAGTGCGTGCCGTCCGCGAGCTCTCACGCCCTCTGCGTCGCGGCCCTCCTGCTCGCACGCGCGCCGCCCGCCTCTCACCATCTCTGTCACGAGGCCCGGCGCCGCACGCCTCCCATGGGCGGCCGCGATTTCCCGCCGTCCGTTCGAACCCGCAACATGGCCGTACCTCTGCAAAACTCCTAGCACCAGCTCCCATCGGCAACCGTCATCGGAACGCTCGACGTACGCTGTGCACCTTAATCATTGAGGCCGTCTCTTTTACTCTTTGATAAACTTCAGAAAGCACAGTAACTCAAATTAGATATGAAAATGATATACCTACATGATAAACTCCTTAGGATGTTCCAAACCTCCGTCCTCGGCATCTCGATTACTTTAATCGGAGGTTAATGTTAAAGCAAAAGCTTAAGCTTTAGATTTTAGGATATACATTTTTACCAACTTTTAACTCAAGTTGTAAAGTTATAGAAATATTAAACATAATTAGTTAATTATTTAGGAAAGTTTCATGTTTTACAGGATTTGTCGCCGTCCCGATTATTTCGATTTATGTTTTTCTATGCATTTCAGGAAGAATGTAAATAAACACAGTGGCACCAATTACGTCTAAATTTGGATTTATGGATGTAAAGATAACGATTGAACAAATAATGTATGTAAGTAATACATGGTATACCTGGCACTATGATCTGAGCATTGGGTTAGGACTTACGATCTTGGAGTGACCTGAGAGTCGAAAGTTGCAATCCGCGGGGACACCGCATCATGAAAATCACGTTCTATTTTTCTCTTCTGTAAGGTCTTAACAATCTGGTTAGGGCATTACGGGGGGAATCAAAAAAAAAACACATAAATTGTCTGGAAAGAAACAATCTATGCTTCGGAGGGCGTTAAGCTTTCGTTACCGGCTACAATCTTGGGATGGTAGTCGTTAACACCAATGCGAATTAGGCCCGCGTGGTGGGTTTCAGACCCATTTCCCCATAACTGTGCATAAGTTGATGGTCTCAATCAGTAACGCTCCATCGTAATCAGGCGTATTACTAACCTTCAGACGAGCATTATGACCATCCTATACACTTTGTCACATAAAAAACCGCCATTATTCAAATCAAAAATACCCTGTTGTCGTTCGAACCCGAGACAACTGAGTAGTAGTTAGTTTAAAAGTTTAAGTACGTACCTATTCAAAAGGACGTCAATAACTAAAATCCCTTTAAAATGTCGTTGTATTTAATAAAAATATCGTCAGGGATTGACTAAGTTGATAAACAAAGTTATTTCAAAACATTTTAATCACCGGTTGACTGATAGCCCCGTGACCAATGTAAAGCTACTCGAAAGAAAAATACATTTCTTTACCAAAACTCGATTTAATCCGTAAAATTGGGACTGATTTATTGTGTGCGAATCGCAACATTTTACTCAGTATATAATTAAAAAAAAGACAATAAAAATAACTCTCAGTACCAGAACCGATCTAAAGATACTTGGAAACGTTAGCTATAACACTCAGACCAATCAATGCAGTAAAGTATTCTAAATGTACTTTCATAATAATTACATCCTAATATGTCCACTGCTGAACGAAGACCTCCCCATATGAATTCCACGCGGACCGATCCCTAGCAGTTATACATTTACTACCCGCCGCTTTAACATTCTAAATGAAAAATAAGCACAAAAGAACCAATATTGCGTTGAATAGTGATTTTAAATTACAGTTACGGTATTTTCTTTTCATACTTTTAATCAGTGGCGTAGCTAGGGGTGGGCGGCACGGGCCATCGCCCGAGGTCTCATGCCCTGAAGGACATCGCACCCGAGGAGGCCTTACAAAAACCTCATAATCTGTTTCCAACGAGTTCACCATCAAAATTAATGTGAATAACTAAACTTTTCAGTAAGACGTGAGAATAATGAAATGTTAGTTTTAGGTATCATAAAGGCTGAATTTAAAACACAGTATGCCGACACGCTCACCGCTTTTGAAACAATATCACGGTGTCTCCGAAAAGACCGAAAAGATACTAAATATTATATACATATATGGTCTGATAAAGGTATATATGCTACTTATGTTTAAATACTGTGATAAGGCTTCGCTAAGACATCTCGCCCACGTCTAGGTTGGTCCCCGCGACACCACTTTTGTGCCCATCAAAATATGCTATGGGATATTAAGAGCATAGATGTTTCTCTACGTTATAAAATCCGATATGAAGACATCCGGAGTAAAGTCATCGACATCAAATATTTTATAATTCAGCGGTTCCAAACACAGTTCTCAATCAACCTAAATAAGGTCGATTACGATGATTATCTTACGAATTAAATACAACACTTCAGACTGAATAGGAATCCTCTCAGCAATATTATAGACATGACCCACAGTCTGCACAGTTCGATTTGCGTTTATGGACGAAAAAGAAATCTAGATTTTTTATATTATGTTATATTTTTTAAAGTGATCGGGACGGTCACTTTGCTCACTTGATGGTAAGTGACACGTCTTACTGTGACAGAGCAGTATTGAAGAAAAATATACACTGTATAAAGTGATTATTCTTCGTCAATACCTGCGCTCGTCGAGACGGCGGTAATGGTAAAATTATGCTTTGTGCTTCATACCGAAACACAATGCACGATATGTGGTACTGCGGTGGTACGTACCTAGACGACTCAGTACCAAGTCTACTACCTAGCGAACTTCTGGGGATCAGGATAGGGGAGGCCTTCCTCTAGACTGTTAAATTGAGTGGCACGACAATGATCAAATCTAAATTTTACAAAGGTCGCTTTTGTTGGGACTAATCTATGCATTACTTAAATATACGGTCTAGATAATTACGTAACTTGATAGTTCACGAGAATGTATCGATTCATCCTGATTCAACCTATAGTTTGACGACCCATTCGGTGTGTTGATTGAGAAGTCCGCTATAACACCAAGAATAAACGTTTGTGTGCATGGACTTGTCTGTTTATAGGGGTCTGAGTGTTTGTGGGTATGTATGTACAGTAAAAAATATATTACATATTAAGTTTATCTAAACAGTACCTACCTACATATAATCTAAGTTCAAACGGGTCTTAAGCATGTTTGTACATAGCCTACACACAACACACTCAGATACGGACTTAGGTCTAAAAGGCTTTGCCTAGGGGCATAAAAATTTAGTTTACCTAAGTATTTCGTCAAAATTTTTAAATGGTGTGGTTTAAACCCCATTTTCACACATCGTGGGTGTTTACTAAAACACTAGAGTACTATGTACTTAATAGAAAAATGTTCACGTAAATCTTTTTTAAGTTGTCTTTAAATCCATAGTTGCCATATCCATACACATTGCTACAGATCATATAATACAGGTTCGATACGTACCAGTTAGCTCCGACACGTGGAATGTTTCCCATAAACCCTCCACTTAGCCGCTTAGGCTCCATTATAACAATAACGAACCAAGTATT
Organism: Leucinodes orbonalis; assembly: GCA_019425675.1. Lineage (NCBI taxonomy): Eukaryota > Metazoa > Arthropoda > Insecta > Lepidoptera > Crambidae > Leucinodes > Leucinodes orbonalis. The sequence goes on along the minus strand of PQWD01000869.1, from coordinate 210,920 downwards.
ACAATTCTTCGATTTTATAAATGTTATTTATTATTCGAAGTGCGTAATATAGCTGATTGATGCAGATTTTTGTATAAATCACGACTGTTTGAATTTAAAACAATTCGTATTTCTCGTAAAATATGGCTGCCAAAATAAGAATACTGTCATATACTTCGTCAATCAGCCGAATAATATACATACATACATACTTAAAATATTAATTAAATTAGCGAAGGTTGGGACTCTACCATGTAGATCTTTGACTACCAATGTTGGTACTAATAACGTGTGTTAATTAAGGCAGCCCTATAAACTAAAGCAGCTGAAGGTAATGCTGCTAAGCCAATCCATTTCTATCAACTGTTATATTACAAGTGACATGTGTTACGCACACACGTAGTAAGGCTTTCTCTACCAGTACTGATTTTAAACCACCAATTAAGGATCTTTCTATGTCTTTGATTGTTATTGCCCTGTCGATGTACTGAGATCGAAATAGGTCTCCTCCATTATGCGTGAGTTATCCCGGTCCTTTGGAATGATCCGTTATTCTGCGATATACGTGAGCAGCCAACTACTACTTCAATTTGCTGGTCCGGCTAAATACGTTGGCAACTTCCAATTGATTTGAATCACAATTGTTTACAGATCGCACGCATGTCGTTAACAAAACGAAAAATCTGTTCGCAAAGATGCTTGCTAGCGTGTTCAGTTAATGATCTTGCAAGTTCAGAAACTGTCACTATGTTTGGTCGTCAGATTGGTGATCAGAAAAAAGTTCAGTCAGTTTTTTTGGCGTAAACACCCACGTGGTACGCTCGTGGGGTGGCTTACGGCCGAATCTCCCCACGGCTCTGTGTAGGAGGGCCTGTGCTCTTCAGTGGGATGTAATAGAATCACCTTTTGAATTGATATTACAGTTCAATTTATAAATAACGCCGCTACGAGCATTAGCGCCGCCCACCTAGTATGTATGTCCATGAGCACGTAATTTGTTCATTGTCTATTTTATGGTACTTCCTCGTATCTATAGCTAGAAATAAAATTTTGTTATTACAATTGTAAATTTTAGTAAGTACCTACTTAATATTTATATGCATTATGAGATAACTTCGGAGTAAGTTGGCTTCATCATCATCAGCTCATTAAATGTCCCCACCGAGGGGCACGAGCCTACCCGAGGGTGATAAGGCCTTAGTCGTCCACGTGGGCCCAGTGCGGATTGGCCGACTTCGCGCACAACCTTTGCATCTGTTCGCAGGCGAGCGCAGCGTTCCGATGATTTTCTTCACTTCAATTCAAATTCAATATTTATTGAAAACCATAATGTATGTACTACATTATGGTTTACAATTTGTGGCATACAATAATAACAGATTATTATGGACCGCGTTAGGGCAGAGCAATTTAAAGAAACGACGTTTTTTTTAAAAAAATGTTATAGTATAGTTAATTAAATACGTACAGTTCTATTCTATAGATAGTAAATATATTATCATCATCAGCTCATTAAACGTCCCCACCGAGGGGCACGAGCCTACCCGTATAGGGTGATTAGGCCTTAGTCGCCCACGCGCGCCCAGTGCGGATTGGACGACTTCACACACAACCTTCGAATCTCTTCGCAGGCGTGCATGAAGGTTTCCTCACGATGTTTTCCTTCACCGTAAGAGCGTCATAACGTACATCTATTTTCGAAAATTCGAAAATACATTGGTACGTGTCGGGATTTGAACCTCAGCCCTCCCGGTAGGAAGGCGACAGTCCACACCACTGAGCCACCGACGCTCTTATAAAATAATATATTATAATACTAGTATATCCAAATGGAACAACATCAAATAAATTCAGGCCATGATAATATTTATACACAGTCTTTCCAATGAGATCGTGTACAGATGAAATACAGTATGAAATGAGATTCTAAATAGTTTAGTGGCGTAGAAACTTTTAAAATATATTAACCCACTTTTAAGAATAAAAGAGCGACGCTATGAATTATTAAAACTAGATCCGTATTGGAAATAATGGCGAGGCTTTGACGCCACTGTATTTCCAAGTGAGCGAGCTAGTTGAAAACGCAATGGCATGATAGCCATTATTAATTAGAATAAGTAGCTATTTCTTATAAAAATACATGTTTTATTAGTAAAAAATCCGTGCAAAGGAATTAATTTAGCAAATGCAAAGCACGTATTTTCCACGATTCCAAATTCAAATAAACAATTTAATGGTCTGATCGTAAACTAATCGTGAGAGCATCCACTGATAAATGGCAAAAACCCGCAAATGTTTGACCCATGTGAAAATTATAGGTTGGTTTATCAGTCCTCTAAGTTTATTTAGTTTAAACCTAGAACCTCTCTTTCTTCAGACTATTGTAATCCAGTTGTCTCTACCGTTTTGCGCTTATCCTGGATTGCGGATATTCTAGTCCCGATTTCCTTATCTACATACAATAGCTAACCACTGAAACTGAAAATAACAAAGAGATCTTGTAATACCACTACGCTGAACTGGTTCAAATGAAAAGGTTTAGATTAAAAAAGTCATTGTCGAATCTAAAAGTTTTTGTATGGTCTTACTTTCAAAAATGTTTCCGCCATTTCTTATCACCTGTTTTAAGCAAACAATATTATTATAATATTACTTGGTTTTTTATGGTACATAAAGGCGAAGTATTATTATGGTAGTATCTAGTGTTTTATTAAGAGATGATGTTAAGCCGTCTGACCTAATAATCTTTATCGCAAGTGTTGTTTAATTAGTTTCTGAAAAATTTTTACCAAAAAAATACCGACTGCAGTCTAAAAACGGAGATATACGTGAATAAACACAAAAAAGGAGTTGTCAAAATATATAATATAAAAAAATATCGTTACACACCTTATACAATAAAACAATTGTATGTATAATTAAGCCTAATAAGCCTTACTTCCTACACCTGCTTGTAAAGCTATATATTAGGAATTTCTTGCAAAGAATTCTATAAACATATAATAATACAAACCAATTATCACATACCCTTGGGATTTCAACCGAGGCCACTCTGACGAGATTAGGACAGTCCAGCCTGAAAAGCTGATATTAATATTTCAAACCCCAATATGACGATTCTCAGAGGAATAGTAGACCTACCTTAGATTCAACAGACCACGAATGGCTTCCACAAATCACTAAATGACAACGAAATTAGGTAGGTAAATTAGTACGTATTTATTCTTAATAAAATATTGAAGATTTTGGACCCAGTTACTCTATGTCTTGGAACCAAAATTTTGATACAAATAAAACACATTTTTTTTGGGTTTCGTAGCCGAATGGCAAAAAACGGAACCCTAATATATTGGTATTTACATGCTACATATTTCACCACCTTTATTCACCACAGGTCTTTAAAAATATGGTATTGAGGTTTCTTTTAATAATTAAATTATAAAGTAAAATAAATTTACGCGTGAGACAGTTCCAAAGTGAAAAAATCTGGAGGGTGCAGGTTCAAATCCCGCCACGACCAATGCCTTTTCGGATTTTTTAATTATATGTACGTTATCCGACGCTTTTACGGTGAAAGAAAATATCGTGAGAAAACCAGCGCACGCCTACGAAGAAAATTGTTGTGCGTGAAGTCGGCCAATACGTACTGGAAGAATAAGACCTATACACTTCATACTGGTAGGCTCATGCCCCTCGGTGGAGACGTATAATATGCTGATGATTATGTTTAAATCAAAGTAATATTATGTCCACTTAATACAACATACTTTCAAAATATCTTAATAGCCTCAAGAGTAGTGCCGAACATCACTTTGCTTAGATCATACTCGTATTATAAAATCGTTGATAAAAATCAATATGCATAACAATAATAGCCGCTTGGTTTGTTACAAAAATCTCCAAAAGCCTCTTTCGCTCTTAAATATTATTGCTCTTATAAATATGAATGCTAAAGACTTGAAGTGGTCAAAATAAAAATAAACTGGGCGCCACTGTGTTAAGCGTCCGAAGAGCTTGCAGCGATTTTACTGAATTGTCCGGTTAGTAGTGCTGGGGTTGATATTCGATAGCATATCGACAAAACATAAGTTACTTCAATGAAGGATGCCAATGTCTTAGGTAAGTTGCAAATAATCGATAAAATTAGTGGACTATTAGGTAACCTTAATGGATAGTTGTTTTCATTAGAACTGTAAATTTACGTCGTTACGTTTTTCCTCACTATTTAGTTAGCATTCTTCTTACTTTATCATCTTTTTAATCAAACAGATTATTAGTCAGAATAAAGAAATGATTATCATACCAATACATATCAATATTGGCCATCAAGACCTCGTTATTATTAATCATCATCATCAGCTCATTAAAGGTCCCCAACGAAGACCCGGTGCGGATTGGCCGATTTCACGCACAACCTTTGAATCTCTTCGCAGGCGAGCACAGGTTTCCTCATGATGTTTTCCTTTGCCGTAAGAGCGTCGAATAACGTAGGCACATGTAATTTCGAAAATTCAAAACACATTGGTACGTGGCGAGATTTGAACCTGCGCCGTCCTGATCAGATGGCAACAATCCATGCTATTGAGCCAACGACGCTCATCTTATTAATACTTAATTAAAAATAAAAGGATATATTAAAAATAAATGTACGGTATCGATCGAATTATTAACTGTTTGGACGCACTCCAGACCGATGGAAAGGTCGCTGGTAGACACTGGATGAGAAAAGCGGAGGACCGAAATATCTCGCGCAAAATGCGGAAGACCTATGTCCAGCAGTAGACTGTGATAGGTTGAAGATGAAGACTATATACTTAACGTCTTCTATTATGTAAAATAAATATCAGATATCGATGCAAAAGTATCGAACACCTGTTTATCGATCGTTGTATTACTATAAGTTCGGTGAAGCGCTGCCAGTAGAATGAGCCCTCAGGACAGTAATTATTTAAGCGTAAAGCAGGTAACACGAGTCAAATTAGGGTACCTACCTTAATCTTATACCGAACGTTTTTCTATATTTAAAATGTACAAAACATAGCTTTGAAAATGTATCCTGATTTTAAAGCACGCGAAAGATATAAATACCTTATTGTAACATAAGTACTTACAAATACTTGATGCGCGAAAAAATTGGTTGTTGATTAATTTGAGATATTACTAAGAAAAACTTATTGATACTGTCGTCGCCAGTAACTGATTGTAGTGTTTATAGTAAGGTCCTCGAACTCATGGAATCATTGGCCTTTCGAAAACTTAAGCTCCGCTCCTATGACTAAGACACAGGAAATTGCCTCAAAAATGAGTGACAAATCAAACCCATCAGCGTCATTCGGAACGAATGAAATCATGTTACAACTTCGGCCATTATTAAAAGCGCGGAGCATAACATAGTTAAACACTTACGGCGGGCAAAGTTTCAGAAAACCGTACAAGCAGCCAATTAAAAGTTAAATGCCTAATTCTTGTCAGACGCGGGAAGTCTGCAACTAGCGACTAAATTGAAAGTTGCGAGTATAGGTATGACAAGGATTCGCCCGGGTTAAACCGACAGTGGACGAATACCAAACTAAGTTCAAACTATCTAAGTTGGTGCCCAGCTTCACGAGCTGCCACGGGCTTACTACTTATTATAAAGTGCAATATAAAAATATATTATTCTGACATATGAATAAAACATCTAATTGACTTATATAATAATACCTTTATCTACGTATTCAGCCTTGGTTTGAGCGTTGATTTAAATTACATCGAGGTGGCGTAAAGTGTGATTGCTATGGTTTCAAACACAATAACAATACCTACCAATGTTAAAACTATTTATTTATCTAATTCATTTATTTATCACTTAGAATATACAATACTATAAAGCGAAAATGAAAGAAAGTACAATGGGCGGCTTTATTGAACATGACAATGTCTTCCAGGCAACCTTTGGATGGATGGATATTATTTACGGTAGCTGGTTTCAAATACCTAATTATGACTACTAAATTTTCTGGGTCACCAGGAATAAAAATAAACATTACTCGCATATTTCGATATAATATTACAGACTTATAACAGAGTAATCTTATTCATAAAGCTTCGTCAGAACAGCAATATTAAGTCAGTGTGTCAATCAAGAGTAGACGATACCACGATACTACTGATAACAAGCCTCCCGGCTCAGAGCCCGGCTCCCATAACGAGCGTCAACTACCTATGCACTATTTTAGTTCAAAACACATTTTTAATTTCAAGTAAAAATACCTAAAGTGAATTAAATATTAATAACGATCAAATATTTCCTATTTTAAACATTATCTCTAATGTATGAAACGGAACGTGTTGTCAGCAGACAGCAGACGTCAAACCGTAGATAAACGTCAAAACCGTACGCAGCCAAAACGCTTCTTGTTTTGACATAACATTTTAGTTTGTCCCATTTATTTTTTAAGTATCTGCTAAAAATTGTATTAAACCATGCTTCCGCCACCAACAGAATTAAGTTTTGACGAAATCCTCAAGTTTATGATTGCACATAACGGAAAAGTAACTAATCATGAGTTAGTAAAGCACTTTAAAGTATTTCTAAAGAACCCCGATATGAGAGGTGAGTAATACGTTTGCTTCTGGTCTTTATCTATTATCTTTTTCATTTCAATATATTCTAGGTCATTAGTTACTCACTCCAGATCTCAGTTATCACCTATTTTTTCCTGTACTAAGCAAATGCTTTTTGGAATAATTTGCTAGTTTTAAGAATCAAATGAAAGTAATAGTTCATAATGTTGCAGTAAAATAACTAATGAGCATACTGATAATGAAAAATATTTGCTTATATGTTGATAAGTAGACAACCCAAAACGAAATCACAACAATGCCAAATTGCTACAAATAATTGACCTTACAGTCAATAGATGATCTTTAGTTTTCTGTGATTCTTTTCAAGTCTCTATAATGATACTGAATATTTTTTTAATAGATGAAGCGAGAAACACCTTTAAAAAACATGTCAACACAATGGCCTTCATTAAAAATCAAAATAATGAAAAATGGCTAATTTTAAAGAAGAAATATATGCAACCTTCTAAAGATGAGGAAGAGCCAAATGAAACCAAGGTACCTGAGACACCCACATCTACTATTAGTACCAGTGAGTTTCAATCAATGGAGGATATTGTGCAGCCACCATATCGTCCACCACCACCAGTGCAACTCAATGAAGATTTCAACATTCTGAATACCATCATACAAGACAGACAAGAAGCAGCACTAAACACCCAAATGGATGTCACTCTTTCTGACTCCAAAGAAAATATTACTCCAGCTGAAGATATTCCACCAAAAGTACATCCCCGTAGGAAGTCTTCAACTGATAAATCAGTTACTGAAAAGCGCACTAGCATAGGCCAAATAGGACCGAGGTCTTCTATACCTAATCAGGAAACACTTGAAATGGAAGATTCTGTGTCACCTATATTAACATCATCCAGGAGTGAGAGTATGTTGGTTGATAGTGAACGGAAGATTTCGGTGAAGGAGAGAAAGCAAATGTTCAACAGGATGGCGTCAGAGAGTGATGTGCTCAGATCAAATAAAATTGGAGCCAACTTGAGTGCTCAGGTAAGTGGATTTGCCCTTATCATACTTTTAAGGAGGTACAAATGGCAAAGTTTTTGATACAAGACACAAGTAAATGGCCTATATTATGTACTAATCTTTGAAATGCATACTTGCAATATTAGAAAAGATTATTTTATTTAATGAAGCACAAATATGAGGAGTGATTCAAAACTAATGATAACTGGATATTTGTAGAGCATAGTATATTTTTTTCCTTCTTTTATATCCACTAGTTCAACATAAAAAGAAAAAAACATGTAAGTAGGCCATTCATTTATATAAAAACGAACAGTCAGAGAGTACCTAAACTGAATTAAAACTGTTATCAAGTACTTTTGTTTGCAAAAAATGTCTATCCAAGACACATGCAGAGACTTACTGGAAACATTAAGGGACTCCATTCTCCCATATTTCATATAAGTATTGCCTTCTTAAAATCTTAGTTTTGGCACTACAACTAAAAATGTAGTCACAAAATAACCTAATACGTGCAATGTATGAATGGATATTTTTTTTATGAATAATATGTGTATCTATACTAATATTATAAATGAGCAAATGAATGTGATTATTTGTTTGTCTGTCTTACATGGCAAAACAGAGGAACAGATTGATGTGGTTCTTAATTGGAGATAGTTGAAGGGATGGAGAGTGAAATCGACAATTTTTTGTCTCTTTCTGACCCCCATTTCCCAGAAATGAGGGTGAAAGTTTGTAAAAAGATAAAAATTGGTATGCAGACTATTTGTCAGTGACAAAAAATCATTCATATATTTTTTTGCCATCCTCAATCAGTAAAAGATGGGGTGAAATTATAGAAGTGACTTTTCGGAGCATTTCATTATGAAATTATGTACACACACATCCTCTTTTTTACCAATGAGCTATATTTCAAAAAATAATTTTGCCTAGCTCTCTAAAATAGAGGATGGAAAATGTGGAAAAATCCTATATATATTTTTATAGATCCTCGAGTGCTAGACTTCAAGAACAGTTTGTTGTTTCAATATATAACATTTAAGATTTATTCTCAATTTCACCAAACAACAAATGAGGTGATACCTAACAGCCATAAGGAACAAGACCACCGCTGTGGGTAATGGTCTTAAACTCTTCAACAACAGGGGCTTTGATCTAGTTCAACATGATTGAAGAAATAAAATGGTATAGCCAACTAAAGTCTATATGTAAATGATGTTTTGACAAAATAATTTATAGAGATAAAATTTATATCAGTTACATTGGTTGCCTCATAAGGCATTTTAATATGGGGAAACAATGCCGTATATTTTTGGGTATTTACACCTGATTCTGATATTTTATATAATTAATGTGGTATTTTATATACTAAGCAATGTAGTACCTGAATAATAAAGATATAGAGTGATAAAAAAATGTAAATAGCGTAAAATATACTGTCAACTTTCATTAATTTGTATATTAAATTTGTTCTTGTTTTTTTAGGGTTCAGTTGATCAATAGAATAAAAATGGAACCCTAATAAATTGTAGTGCGTCTGACTGTCTGCCAAGTTCTTAAGCAAGTCCATGGTGGCTTGGTGAACTAAAAATAGGTGATAATGTATGTATGTATGTATATATAATGTGTGCAAAAGTGGCTGGAACCGCGGTCCAAGTTAACGAAAGCCTCCAACCGGTACCTAAATCCTTTCGGAAGCTATGATGCCCCAGACGGATACGTCAAACTTGTTTCTAACAGCCTGTCATTTTTGCACCAGTAATTAAAAATGGATTAGTTTCGATGACACCCTTCGAAACAATAAAGTAACTGCACATACTCACTCAAAAAGTGACCGCCGCTAAATTCTGTCCAATGCAGTAATTTGGGCAGAATTTTAATTGATAATCACGTCGCTCGCTACACGTTATATTGACATAGTAATGTGGTCGTGCTTTTTTTACCCTTTTTATGACGCGTTAAGTTCTAAATGTAAATGAATAATTTTGTTATCAATATAACAATAACTAATAGATACATATGTGTGAGAGCGTCGGTGGCTCAATGGCGTGGACTGTCGCCTTCTTACCGGAAGGGCTGAGGTTCAAATCCCGACACGTACCAATGTGTTTTCGAATTTTCGAAAATATATGTACGTTATCCGACGCTCTTACGGCGAAGGAAAACATCGTGAGGAAACATTCATGCACACCTGCGAAGGTTGCGTGTGAAGTCGTTCAATCCGCACTGGGCCCGCGTGGATGACTAAGGCCTAATCACCCTATACGGGTAGGCTCGTGCCCCTCGGTGGGGACGTTTAATGAGCTGATGATGACATATGTGTCGTGCAGCTTGGATATTTTTGGTTGACGTTTGATTTTATTGTTAGTTTCTGTTCATTTAAGTTGACGCCAGTATTATTATAATCTTTCATAAACTACTAAACATATACCCGTATTAAATAGACATGCAGTGTTCTTTATTTAAATTCAAAACCATGTTCCGTTTCATTCACTAGATAAACATTTAAAGTCCCCTAATTAAAATGTATTCATTTGTACGTCATTTACTTATCTATAGCACTTAGGAATCAGAGTATCATAATTAAGTATCGAAAACAAGTTCTAACAGTATCCCAACATGTTGTGTCAGTCGCTGATTAATATTAACCATTAAAGCGCGGTAAAGGCTTTACAGTAAGGCGCGTTTCCGTTTAATTTAGATAACAAAGCAATTTCAAAAAGAAATCTCGAAAGTGCTGTCATCTAGTATGTTAATAAAATAGTCACTGTTGAAAAAATATCGGTACCCTGTGATTTGAGAAAATTTTAATGGTTTGGGTCAAAAGTATTTTAGATCTTGTTTAACACAAGATACGGATAAGGCAAGCCAGGTCTAAACGCAATAGCGCGGGGTAACCGTGTTCGTCCAAACTTTCCGATAGTGGAGGCCATTAGTGAACACCGTACTTGTAATGTTGTAGTTTTAGCAAAAATATATTAAGTTTCTAGTTGTCTATAAATTCAACCCTGCAAGATGTTGTGTTCAGAACTTCTGAGCCAATGTTCAAGGTGCGGATCTCAAGGAAGCACACTCTGTAATTAACATAACACCATGTACAAAATGTATCTTAACGCACGCATAACATACAGAGATAACGATTTCTAGATTTAAAAGGCATCCTGAGTTTGTCTTGGTTCGTCCTTTCAGAGTAAGAAACTCATTGTTTTTCAGACTACTTATGTAATTTAAATTTAGTGCTATTTTAGTAACCGATTTGTTACTTGTCCGTTTTACAAGCCTCCTTAGGGATTGAAAGACATTGCATATTTCGTGCATGCTACAGGCATGACATAAATTGGGATGTTGACTTGGTTAGAAACGTAATCTGACGCTCATAATGCAATTTATTACGTGGGTCAAACTGAAAGTGCTAAAAAAAACAAGATTTTTATTACTTTTGTTTTATTAATTAAACAATTCCATTCATGTTAATCAATACATCGCTGCATTCGATAGAACCACTGAGAAAAACAATGATGTGAAAAGTATGGATTCGTGATATGCTCACAAAACAATCGAAAAAAGGGTTCCGAATGCAGTGACAGCTCACATACACATATTTCGAATTTCTCAAAACTCATTTACCTAAAAAAAAGAGTACAAACTGTACTCTCTTCGGCGGTTCGTTTTTGAGGCACGGATGCCGTATCTTCCTTTATTGTATACAGAATATCATTGGAGAAAAAAAGTATTTTGCGCACTCGTCCTTAGGGCATAGGGATCTCTTTGACGGATGTCTGAAACCTAGCCACAGCTTCCTCGGTGTCTACCGGGCGCATGGCTTCCTGACTGCCAAATGTTCATGAAAGATTTTGTGCACTCAACTCATACCAGTCCCTAACCTTGCCCGGATCTGCTTATAGGGCACTCTTTTTTATCATACCCCGTACGACACTGGTGATTTCTTTATTCGTCGTATTAGAAAGTCGTCCCTCACTTTTCTTCATTTTGCCGCCGTACCGTAAAACAAATGACAAACGAACGAACGAATCAATTATATAATCAGTATTATTAGGAAAGAGATCAATTTTAAAATTTTTATTTTTTTTATCGCTTTAAAGTAACCAGTTCTAAATAAATTTATTGTAGAAGTGTGTTTATCTCAATACCTTAAACTGAATCATTTGTATTTTGAATTATAAAAAAGGTATGAAAAATGCATCATCATCATCATCATCAGCTCATTTAACGTCCCCACCGAGGGGGCACGAGCCTACCCGTATAGGGTGATTAGGCCATAGTCGTCCACGCGGGCCCAGTGCGGATTGGACGACTTCACAACCTTTGAATCTCTTCGCAGGCGTGCATGAAGGTTTCCTCACGATGTTTTCCTTCACCGTAAGAGCATCGGATAACGTACATATATTTTCGAAAATTCGAAAACACATTGGTACATGTCGGGATTTGAACCTCAGCCCTCCCGGAAGGAAGGCGACAGTCCACACCATTGAGCCACCGACGCTCTCGAAAATAATACTGTGATGCTATAGTTTTGTATTGTCACTCAGTATTGTAATAAGTATCCTTAATTTCATAACCACTCGAAAAATTTATCGCGGAGGGCCAATAGAAAATCTATTTCTGTATATAAATAACTGTCCCTGAGTTATCTCCGCATGTCTTGGATTTCCGAGTGGAAGCTAATACATCCTTAATTCCCGGCATTTATAAATTTGCGTTTTTCACGTGCCACCTTTTACCTACTCTAACAGCTATAACTTATTAAGAAATCACTCGTCAAACATATTGTATGTAACATCTGTTATGAGCAAACGGCCATTTTCTTATTTATCGCTCTGAGAATAAAGTAATTGCGTTTTAATTATATCACGTGTTAGTTAAGTATCATTTTGTGTTTGTGAACGGCGCATAGTATTTACTTTGTTAATTGTTGTTTCAAATATGAGAGTACATAATTACGAATGTTTAGCGCATCACCTGTTTGCCTTCAGCGGGCGGTTATTAAATATTTTGACCCACCTTACAACGGAACAGTTTGAACCTGTTTCTGTTTGACACCTGGACAATAATAATAATGTATGTTTACAATCACTCACTTCATCAGTGAACTTATTAGGCTATCTATAAGGGGACAAATTTTAGCTAGACAGCGGATAGTCTAGGCTGCGGATTAATTGGGAATCAAGGAGTTTCAGTTAAGAGTTTTTTTATTGAGAGTTAAAAGGTGATAGATCGTGATGGTGACAACTTGATGAAATCTTTTCATAAAAAAAGAAATGGAAAAAGTCGATTCTCTCCTGCGTCATCTTGAACATCTAACAAGACTCTGGGGAGAGCCAACTTTCGGGCTTGGGGAAAGCGGCTTTCGGGCCCGCATTGTTATTGTGGACTGATGGGATCGGTCCATTAAGTGTTACCCACTAGCCCGGTGAAGCTGTAAATCATATACCTAACTAAAAAAGTCCACCCGATAAATCAAAAGTCAGAGGCATGAGGTACCAAAAGTACAGTGCGATACACTAATAATACTAAAGAAATATATTTAATTATAAATCTCCATTTGTAAGCACGTACGAAGTGTTCCATTATTTTTAATCTTACGCTGTCATCACTTTTGCTCGTTGCAGAACTACAAGCCACTATTAATTAACCAGTTCGTTAGCCAGTTTTATAGAATCACAACGAGAATAAAGACATTTTCTACTTTATAACAAACATAATTAACATTGTTAAAATAAAGTCTGATACATCAGTGAAGATTAACATATTTGTTATTAGTTTAAACAGGATCGTCATTTGTTAAGGCCCTCGCTCCGTCCGCATCAACCCTCTATAAATATTTCATTATCTAACCACTTGTAAATAGCGCAATATAATTCAACCTTTAACCAAGTAGAAAGGCCAACAGTAAATTACTAAAACATAACTATGAATTTCGTTATCTGCTCTAATAAAACTCTTTTGAATATTAAATTGTTGCGTAGCGGTGTGGGTAAAAGTTTCCTGTCCGTCGACACCTGGTGTAGCTAATTGAATTGTAAAACCTTCGTCATGGCCCTTTGGCGGTCAAAACGACGTTGAATCCGATTATTATCGATAATATTTTTTACGTGATCGCGTCGGGGTATCGCGAGCTGAAGGCGAATTGCTAATAACGGTGCCCGTAACACCTTTCGTAGTAGCGTTACCCTTTAAGATGCGATGACAAATTGTTATTGTATTTTATTACGCCATGCAGGCCTATATTAGCAACAGCATCACACCCAAAGGGCACATTCATAAAAATACCAGAGGGGATGTTCATCGGGAGTGGAGTAAAAATTTGTATAATAATAATTTTAACTCATCTGAGCGAGCTCCACGTGGGGGATACCCTGCGCAAACAAACAAAAACGCATAATGACAAATATTAGGCAGCGAGCGCGCGCCTCCATACACCTAATGGACTTTACAATTGCTTTGTACAGCGTTCTCCACATTGTAGCCTATTAAAATACGAAAGCCTGCATTAACTTCCATGTAATTAATACAGTGAATTTTTTGTGATGTTGGGAAACAGATTTTTAGCACATAATTTCTTACTGCGTTGGCTCAATTACGCAAAGTGGACGTTGCCTTGTAGACTTTTCCCAAGTCAAGATCAAGGCCAAAGAATCTAGGTGCGCAAAAGTGTAGCTTAACCTACATAAGAGACCTGTGGCTCAATTCAAATATCGTTGAATTTTCAATACGGCTCTTACTGAAATTACCAAACAATAAAAATTCGAGTGTGACAAAAGACTTGACTAGTCGGTTGCGGTCGATTGACTTAACACCTCGATAGTGCAAATTGGTTTGTGATTGACACATTGTGTCCAAGCAACCCAGCGCCGCGGAAGTTAATAAATATTAAATGAACAATCCCATTCTCAGTAATATGCCACATTGCCGGCCGTCCAAGTGGGAATAATGATACATAAATCAACTCTGAAATAGAAACAACGATGTACTAACTCCACGCTTCCGCTCATCAAACTGGTATACACTCAAAAAAATTAATCTACAAAGATTTTATGAAAGCGTATTCCTCTTTCACCGCTACGCTATAAAAAGGGATACTTTAAGTTTGAAGAGCTTAAACATTTATGTTTTTTTTATCCGTTTCCTTCGGATGAGAGCCGATTACAAGATCGAGTCTCACAATCTTCCTTGCATATAAGTATTATGTTGTAATTTCATCCGGATGAGATTGTTATATTTCGGTGTTGCGGATAAGTATTATCTCCGCTTAGATTAACGTTTTAATCCTAATAAGGTTGCGTTAAATATCGCATTGTAATATTTTGACCTGTTTGTTTGCTGCGGTTTTGAAAATATGTATAATGAAATAGTTTATCATGTCATGATTACATTATGTCTATTTTATCTGCTATTATGTATATTTTTTTCACACCTGTATTCTCAGAAAAATAAAATTAAAAGCAACAAAATTAATCGATTATGTAAAATATGCAGTCTTCGTATTTATTTATGTCATCATCATCATCAGCTCATTAAACGCCTCCACCGAGGGGCACGAGCCTACCCGTATAGGGTGATTAGGCCTTAGTCGTCCACGCGTGCCCAGTGCGTGTTGGACGACTTCACGCACATCCTTTGAATCTGTTCGCAGGCGTGCGCAGGTTTCCTCACGATGTTTTCCTTCACCATAAGAGCGTCGGACAACGTACATATATTTTCGAAAACTTAAAAAACACATTGGTACGTGGCGGGATTTGAACTTCAGCCCTCCCGGTAGGAGGGAAACAGTCTACACCATTGAGCCACCGACGCTCAATGGTGTAGACACCAGTCTAAATAAACCATTATTTATGTTTCTTCATTAAAAGTCAAGACATTCCTATGTACATATATGATAGGGTTTGAACCACTAACTGGTCTAAACGATGTTGGTAGGTTGAAAAATCGGCATTTGTTTAGAAGGATGCACCTAAGGCAACAAGTTTGCTAAAAAAATTGTTTTATAAATAAACACTGCAACATGAAAAATCTTAGGGATCAGTGCTAGTATCTATGCAAAATGGCAGATACAAAAACAATATTTTTTAATTCGATGTTAATACTTAATCAGATTATTAGTATTGGTGGTGCCCTATTCCAAATATATATCTATTTAAGCTAAATCCTGCCAATCGGAATTTACGGACTGAATCAAATACGATTGGGTATTTTACAATAGTCTATGTCGTTCGGCTTGGAATCGGTGCTGTCATAGTGTCGATAAGTACCAAAAGTCAATATAATTATCATTCATGGTGTATCGTATTGAGCGTTGCTCGTGACTGGCGAACGATTGTCCCTCGACAGTAATTGTCGTGTGGCACCAAAGCGCACGTGCGCCATTAAGTTCTAAAAAAAGGTCATTCGTGCTTTATGCCAACCACGTTGTCTGGTTGCGGTCCACTCCACTGTAACTGACGCCTAATTTTGATTAATATTACCATTTTTTTATTAATGCTTTTTTTGCTTTATTCTTAACTAGCTTTTGCCCGCGGCTTTGCTAGTGTTAAATTCGTGGTAACACGGTTCCCTTTTCCTGGATACGAAAACAGGATATAATTTTTACGCTGTTGTAGGTGATATACGTTTTTCTATCGATTTTTAGCTTCTTACATTGAGAACTGCGAAAAGTTCGATATAAAACTCCCGTCGTTTAAAAATTTGGGGAGGGATTTAAAAATAATAATATATTATATGCAGTTTTTTAAATTGCGGTATGCTTGATACAAGCTTTCACCCCTTTTTAGGGAAGTGGGTTTTTAGAATTAGCCTTTATCCGTCTGCAGTTTACCATCTATCACTATACCAAATTTTATCAAAATCCGTTCAGCCGATTAGGCGTGAAAGCGTAACAAACAAAGTTACTTACGCATTTCTACATTATGTTCACTTGTTGATGGCTCATGTGGCTTAGATTGATCGTTCAGCTATTATACCAAAGGTCCCGGGTTCGATTCTCGTGCAGTTTAACGTTTATTAATATGAGTTTGTCTGTTAATATTTGGTCTGTGTATGTGGTCAAATTAACAAGTATGTTTATTCTTTAATCAATTCCTATAGATATAAGTTCTTTGCTTAAGTTAGACCTGACTGTATGAATGTGTGTCGAATATTTATTTTGCAAATTACTATATATGTATGAATGATACTGTATATCTATGTCGTAAAAATATTCAGTGATTGTAAAATAAATATCATTGTTAAACTTTTTAAATACCGTTCATATTTTTTACGAGGTTCATGTTTGAAAGTGGGCTTTAATAGGATTTGGCAGAATGAATCAAACATTGCTCACCTATTTATCTTCTTACATCTAAGCAAAAATAATTACTCATCACAAAATTGTATTTGCACACAGTTAAACAACTAAATAAAACTTCACAGATATAAATGCTTGATATATGCTGTTTTTAATTACAGACAATAAATAATCAATATTCAAGATAAAAGTAGATAATGATACCGTAGGATTTTATCTCTTTAATTAATTTGTTTCATTTTTTTTTATCACAACGAGAACAAGCTATTTTGTTTTAGGTACTCGTATATTAGTATCTGTTTATTCAAATTATTGAAATAACCATAACAGTATACTTATTTTATCTTGTTAAAGTTTATCGAAGATAACGGATGAATTTAATCGATCATAAAACTATTTTATTCACGATCGTAAATTGAATCATTAATTGATGCGCAGTATCTAATGCAATAATTTGTAATGATAAGTATATTACGCGCATTTGAAGAAAACATAAAATTACATTCCGACATTAGTGAAACAGTTAATGGAATTAGTGCCCGAGAAGCCAGTTAAACTGACAGTGTTTAAAGGTTCTCAGTATGTGCTAAATGTGTAGTTCAATTCCTTTTTAGTGGCTAAGCACTTCGTAAACAATTTTATTGCCCAGTTGCCTTCAGTTCGATTTCAGATGTGCCAGCTTCATTATGCACATCCCCATTGATGACAGAGTATAAAGTTTAGAATTGCTATAATTAACGATTTAGCTGCTTCCTCAATAACCTCTTTGTTACGTACGCATATCTTTTAATATTATCTTTCCCATGCGGCCCGATAAATCCTTCAAAAAGGTAGCGAAAATAAGCTTCATTTTAACTATACGTCATCATTGTTTTGAATAAACGCATTCTAGTTATTATGCACGATGCGTTAGATAAGCCGGCACGCTCCGTTGCGGCCAGGTAAATATGACCGATTTCATTGTTCCACCAGCTATTTGGGCCTGAGAATCACTTGCAGCCATCAACAACGCGGATGCCACACTTAACGAGCCTTGTCGAAGTGATGGTAAATAGGAACAGATGAATTAGCTGTCAGCTATTCAAAGATAAAAGTAAGCCAGTGCATAATAGTCCGTGGCTAAAACAATTGAGTGTTTACGTCAGTCACTTTGCGAAAAGATCGAGTGAGAGGGTTTTTTTTCTGGCTGTCGTTGTTTTTAATTGCAGTTATTAATGCAGTGATAAAACTTTGAAATGGTGTATTGTAGCAGGCGCCATACTGGTGATTGTATCTAATATACGTATGTATATAATCTGTCTAGACTAGTCCGGTTATTTTGATATTTTTGTTATAAATTTGACGAGATACGGCAACTAGTAATTATTAAACAGTCTAAAACAAGGGAGTTTACACTTTTGTATAAAACAATAACAGACAGTTGTTTGGTATTTAATAAAAATGTGTATAAAAATCCTTAAGTCAGTTTCAAGATTCTTAAGAAAAGTTCTAATCAAGGTAGGTATGTATTTTTTATATGAGCAGGCCTAAAATTAAGGACTAATGAGGTGTTAAGGAGCATTGAAAGAACACAAACGTATTTTGCAAATAACATTGAATCCCTTCGCCACGGTATAGGTTTTAAAGGTACTGATATATCCTAAAAAGCGTGAAGACACTTAGCCCTGCAGCTTGCATTGATAAAGTAAGCAAAGAAGGGCCATGTGCGTATTTCCATTATAGCACACGAATATACCCGTCGCCATGGTAAAGGTTCTAGAGGACTGCTATTTCTTAACTTTCTGCCAAGCGTGGTGAATCTGGTAAAACCCACTACCGCCGAGGACGCCTCCTCGCTGATATTCGTACAACCAACTAAAGTCGAGCAGTTGACACTGGCTGTGAAAGTAAGCAAGGAATGGCTATGTGCGTATTACCATTACAGCACACGAATACTCACTAGGCGGTGTTGTGATATTCGGTATAGGTTCCATAGGTACTGCTTTTCCAACCTTTCTGCTAAGCGTGGTGAATATGGCAAACCCACTAACGTTTAGGAACCTCAGCGATGGTCGTATACCTATTAACTATAGTCGAGCAGTTGACACTGGCTGTTAAAGAAGCAAAGAAGGGCAATATGTCTATGAAAGCACACGAATATTCACTAGGCGGTAATGTTATCTGTATGTCCCCGTTTCCATGGTGCTGCTATTTCTAACTATTGTTTTCCTTCGAGCAGTTGACTCTGGCTGTTAAAGTAAGCAAAGAAGGGCCATGTGCGTATTTCCATTAAAGCACAAGGATACCCACTAGGCGGTGTTGTGATGTGTATCGATGGTAATGCTGTCCCGTCGCCACGGTAATGTGGGCGCGCGACGGCGCGCGCGGCTTCCCGGAGCGCGGTCAGCTCGCCCGCCGCGCGGCGACCGTCGCTAGTGCGCTTTTTGGGTACCGTACGGGTTTACATACGGTTCCTTTGCGGTACTGATGTATGGGAATGTCAATGGGGAATGTTTGGGGACGTATTTGTAGTCGGGTTGGATGTTGATGGCAAGTTTTGACTGGGTTAAAGGGAATCCTTTGGTCTGACCTTTTATCGCACATGTATTTATAGGTCTACCAACACTTGACAGCACCTACAGGTATAAATAAATAAATTAATATCCACTGATAGTCACACAGCGCCATCTAGCCCCAAATTAATCGTGAAGCCTCTGTTATGGGTACACATACTTATATATCGTTTTTTTTTGTAAATACATACATATTATATATAGAGAACAACCAGACCATTACAAACAGACATGTTCATGCACACAAATGTTTGTACCGGGAATCGAATCCGGAACCCTTGGTGTTGCAGTCGTCCTCTCAACCGCAACATCAAATTGGTAGTTACACAACATAATACATATAGGAAGTAAACAGAGTGTGCATCAAGCAATGACAGATAAACAAACACCTCGTGTTAACACAACTAACTGGCACCCCGTTTAGTTATGCAGTCCGTTTGTAATGAGTTTAGAAACCGGGGTAGATTCGGCGCGTTTAGGAAGGAATAGTTGGTTTGTTACCTAAGCTTAGATGAACAATGAACTAACTAGATGCACAATAACGAAGAAATATCAACTAAAAATGACCAAGCTGCTTTTACGTTGACACATGTTATATTTATGACACAAAATTATTCATTACAATTTTGACCTTAAGGCGTCATTGAAAGGGTGCAAAATCAAAACACAAGCGAACTAAAATGCCACTATGACATGTAGATACTCTAATTTTATTTATATGTAATCGATTTTATCTGTGCTTTTTAGTGAGAAAACCTTAGTCTGTCACTGAGGACAATTTTTGTGATGCGAACTTTTTCAGCGATAAATCGCATGCATTCATTCAAACGGTATCTTGCTTGGTTTACATATTCTATTCTCGCAGTAATGGAAAGATGTTTAAATTGCACTGTGTTTAATAAAGACATATTCCGAATTAATGTTTTGAGGGCCTTAGAGCCAGAAGCCGCTAATCTATTCTCGGACTATGCTTCTAAATTTTGCATGTATATATATGTATATTAGTGGTTTTGGTTCACAAAGTTCCTTTACTTTGGTATTTTTGTGAATATAAAATATGTATTGGAGGAAAAAAGAACAACTTTAATGCCTAAGCAGGATTGACGTCCACGTTGCGTTCGGTCATATTCAGTTATAATAGTTGTTGATAGTCACATACAATATAAAAAATCCTAATTCTGACAACCTTTTATATACCGTAAGGTTAATTTGCAGTGGTTACAAATGTATCTACAATGATCTCAGATAAACAATAAACTTGTCTATCTAAGGTAATGAGTAATGACGATCCATTTTGTGTAATGCTTGAGATGTCGGCTACTACACCAAAGGCTTCGGGTTCGATCCCCGGGAAGTACAAACATTTCTGTTTGTATTTGTCTGGGTGTTTCTATATAATATGTAAGTGTTAACAAAAAAGTATATAAGTATGTTTGTCTGATTTTTAGTACCCATACTACTACAGGCTTCATGTTTAACTTGGGGCTAAATGGCGTGGTGTGGATGTCAGTTGATATTAATATTTATTATTTTTATTTTTTATGTTCCTAAGTGCACAGTGACTGTAACCACGCCTGACCACGAATGAGCGGCATTGAATGAGACCAAAACTGATAAACAGTTTTTATTCTCCATCAACGCTAGGTCTCTTATAATTTCACTAGCTACAGTGCCCTTATCCCGAAACATAAAGTGCATAGCACTCCTGTTTCACGGGACGATATCCTCCTGTTTCACTCAGTATCAAATCTGCCACCAAGTAAATTTATTATGAGGAAATTTTTAACCCGAAGAAAAACCACGATGGTGCGTTTTGTTTACCTTTGTAACAGGAGTCGATGATGGCAAATTGAGCGAATCAGAAAGATATAAATCGTGTAACCAAGTAAATAGATGGCAAAAATACTTCGCATGTTTATTTACTACTTGTAATGTCTTGCGTGTCTGACTGGGAATCAAACTTGGTCACTTCAAAATATACGATTCGATTGACTTCATTCCGACCTCGCCATGGAGGTCGATTTGGGTTTGTAATGCGCTTACTTGAAACATTAGTCATTCATAATTGAATGATTGTGGTTTCAATTTTTTCTTAATGTTATTTTACTAGCTGTGCCCCGTGGTATTACCCGCTGTATAAGATATTCTCCCACATTCAAACGTAGCGCTAAGATTACGCAACGTGGCAAAAATTTAAAAAATGGTTATTTTGGCGAATGTACCGTTTGTTATTTTGTTGTTATCTATGGATATTTCTTTCTTCAAAAAAAGAAATAAATGGTTCTTTCAATATTACAGGCACTCCAATTTTATTTTTATTATATTAAGATTATACTCGTAGTACTAACGCTAAGTAAGTCAGAGCGTACAGTGCCGAGCTCCACTAAACATAAAAAAATCGCTATCCCTTTGTCTTCAGTTCTTTTGTCTTACTTTGAAGACTACTCGTAGCTGACCGACACATTAAGCTTGGTGTGTATTTTTCCAGTGACTTCCAGGAAACATGAGTTATATTGTATTCTCAAGTATGATAATGAACCCTTAGAACAATGATTTTTGACCTATTGCTTTGCCCAATATTTTTTTGTAAAATATTAAAAAATATATTTACTAGGTGGGTTTAATGTTGTAAATTACTTTAAATGTTATTAAATATAAATTGTTTCATACGATGTCTAAAAATTTTGAATACGTGGATAATTTTAGTCCGTTAACGTATTATATATATTTTTTACTAATATTATAGATACCTACGTATCTCTAAGAAAGAGATACGTAGGTATCTATATTTTATTTATTAGGCAAGGAAACGAAAGTACAGGAATATATGGGACGGATTCATGCTTTGTAAATAACAAGAGTCATCATTTTCATCATTACAGCCCAATTATGTCCACTGCTCAACGAAGGCCTCCCCTAATGATTTCCACGCGGACCGATCCCTTGCAGTTGACATTCATCTGCTACCCGCCACCTTTACCAGATCATCGGTCCATCTGGTTGGGGGTCGGCCTACGCTTCGCTTTCCGTGACGTGGACGCCACTCGAGAACCTTTCCGCCCCATCGGCCATCGGTTCTACGCACTATGTGCCCTGCCCACTGCCACTTCAACTTGCTAATCCTCTGGGCTATGTCGGTCACCCTAGTTCTCCTACGGATATCATCGTTTCGGATTTTATCGCGTAGGGAGACACCTAACATAGCCCTCTCCATAGCACGCTGAGCAACCTTGAGTCTATTCAAGAGGCCCTTGGTGAGCGACCACGTTTCGCTTCCGTATGTCATAACTGGCAACACACACTGGTCAAAGACCTTCGTCTTGAGACACTGAGGTATTTTGGACGAAAAGATCTTCCTTAACTTCCCGAACGCTGCCCATCCTAATTGGATTCGACGAGAAACCTCCTTCTCGAAGTTGGACCTACCCATTTGGACTACCTGTCCCAGGTACACATATTCGTCAACAACTTCGAGGACAGAACTTCCAACTGATATCGGTATAGGTACGACATGGGCATTAGACATGACTTTCGTCTTGTCCATGTTCATTTTAAGACCCACCTGTTGAGAAGCTCCGTCTAGGGTTTCGAGCATAGTGCTTAAATCCTCCATGGATTCTGCCATGACTACTATATCATCGCAAATCGAAGATGAGTGATGTACTCGCCATTCACGTTGATGCCAAGTCCTTTCCAATCGAGCAGCTTAAACATATCTTCCAACGCAACTGTGAACAGTTTCGGAGATATAACGTCTCCCTGTCTCACTCCTCGGTGCAATTGGATAGGTTGTGTAAGCTCTTCATGTACACGGACTGACATAGTAGCGCTCTCGTACAGACATCTCAATACTTCGATATAGCGAAAGTCAATATGGCACCGTTGGAGGGCCTGAAGCACAGCCCAAGTCTCGATCGAATCAAAGGCTTTCTCATAGTCCACAAACGCCAAGCATAATGGCCGGTTATACTCTCTAGTCTTCTGTATAACCTGCCGCAGCGTATGTATGTGGTCTATGGTGCTGAAGCCTTTGCGGAACCCGGCTTGTTCGGGGGGCTGGAAATCATCAAACCTACGCGCGAGACGGTTCGTGATGACTCTGGAGAACAACTTGTAAATGTGGCTCAATAGCGTGATGGGTCTATAATTCTTCAGCAAGGTTTTGTCGCCTTTTTTGAAGAAAAGCACCACCACGCCATTGCTCCACGCCTCTGGCGTCGCACCCTCACGGATCACGGAATTAAAGAGCTTCTGAAGGGTCTTAAGCACTGGCGTGCCACCTGCTTTCAAAAGTTCTGCGGTAATTCCGTCTTCTCCGGGGGCCTTATTTCGCTTAAGTTGTTTCAGAGCCATCCTAATCTCGCTCAAGGTGACTTCCGGGATATCCTCAGATAAATGTCGGGTTAACTTAGCTCTCGGGTCTTCGGCTAAGCTTGAAGCGGGAATCTGTGTAGCGGTATATAACTCGCTGTAAAACTTCTCAATCTCCCTCAAAATCTCTGGTTTAGATGAGACTACATTTCCACTGTTGGTCTTCAGACTAGTCAGCTGGCTTTGCCCAACAGACGTGTTCCTTGCAAACACCTTGGAACCCCTGTTCCGTTCGATCGCCTCTTTAATACACTTTGTATTAAAGCGACGAATATCGCGTCGCAAGGAGTATGACAAGAGTAGGAATAACAAGAGTATGGCATGTATAAAATAAATAGCGGAAATATTATTGAAAACTGATGATTATGAAAGAAAAAAGAAAAACATTTAACATAATGATTGGTTTTTGAAAATAAGTATTTGGGCTACACATTCGATGTCAGAATATTCTAATAGTTGCTTCATTGTTGTTACGTAGTGAAGCCCTATAATAGTTGCTTACCTCTATTTGATATAAAAAACATAGGAACTCGACTGACCTATTTTCCAAATCGTTCCTTGAGAACGTTTTTTCATTTATGCCGTTAGCTTTTGTAATCGTAAATTATCCAAATGACGTGGAAGCGTTAATAGGTCGTTAACATCAAATGATTCAACCTGAGCCAAAATAGTGTCTTTGAATTAATTCATTCATAATGGCCCCATTAAAACTGAATCGAGATCTTTCAAATATTAAAATTTCTCATACGTTATTGCATTTTATGAAGACGTTTGTCCGGTACGTAACGCAAAAGAATGATAATCACACATATTGATTACTATTTATGATTAGGAAAGTTAAGCCTTAGGAAAGATACTGGGAGAAAATCCGAAAAGAGTTGACAAAATTGAATAAAAGAAATGCTAGGCCGACTCTAGAGCATGTGTTTATAGTGCAATCTTTTTCTTATCGAGTGGGTATATGAACGATTAGGTATATGACTAATCGCGGTGCCAGACTTGATAATACGTTTTTCGGTCTTTGCCATGCTTTAACACGTAATAATCTCTCTTTTCAATATCCAGATTCAGCCTGCTATTATTATATAAATATTCTGTTCCAAGTTCTCTTCTGTGTAAAGGTAAAGAACCGTGTTACCCCTAAATTAATGGCAGCGAAGGCGCGGGCTAAAGCTAGTGCAAAATAAAAGCCTACGTACATTAGTAGTCTGTGCGTCGAATTATTTCGATGCTTGGTCGCGGAGACCCAAACAACGGGTAGCTTTTAATTTAAAAGTAACGTGCGCTTTTTCCCATTTTGGTCTTGACTAATCGTAGGTCGGTAGAACGTCTTATAGTTTGTAAAACAAGATGATTCCTACTTAGAAGGGTACGTTCAGGTATTCCTTTCAGCTATCAGTTGTAATTACTAAAATATTAATATAACTATTTTTGTCTATAAGCTGACTATGCAAAATGTAACCAAAACATACTGGACACGGTACCAACCAGTTTAATCCATATTCAATTGTTTCAACGCAGAATTTAAGTACGTAAGGGGCACAAACTTAATCTTATTATTAAATCAAACACATCACATTAAGGATGTTATCTTGTCAATATCGAAGTCCCTAACAGTGAAGCCAATAGTGTAGACATAAATATGTAACGACAGGTGGTAAAGTGGTCATGCTGTGCAACGCACGCCCTGTGCACCGTCTACAAACATTGTAAGTCCGCGCGTACAATATACAAAAATGAACTGTATTACATACTGCGTACGGCCTTTAATTACGCCCATTTATTAACATTGCTTATTGTGCTCTTCATAAGACATCAATCGCAGCGCAAGCCTGAAGACGGGAGAATTCGAATTTATTGACCATTAATTCAAAATATTATTTTCACAATATAAGTACTCATTTATTAATTTTGAAATATTAGGTTCCGATTAATTTATATGTGTCGTTAAGATATTTATTATGTATGTAAATATCATCTTTATTTATAATCCTAATCTTTTGTTTTCGATTGTTCAGTGCGTCGGTGTACATGAAGGTATTTGCGGTGTATGAATGGACTCGACGATTTTATTTGAACGTTTGAATGTAGCAAAATGTTTTTTGTTCGAGGTGCGTTCACCTGATCCCGGTTAATCTACTATGTTATAATTGTGTGTGTATGGGTCAATAAAAATGCTTGTTTGTTCACAGGGCGTGGACGAAGAAGATCGAGTATCTGTAAGTATTGAACTTTTTTTACAAGTCAAAGATTCAACAATGAATATTTGCATATCTAGATTGGTTAGGATAAACTACGAAGATTTGGCGAATAACTGTGCCTGCCGCTTGAGAGAAATGCTAACAAGTGATCGTTAAGAGATAACAATGTTAGCAACGCCCAGGTGGATGGATTGATTTGATTATCTTGGATACATTGGTGTTGTAAAATAAAATTTTAGGTGTTTATTATGTTTGGCCAATCGGCTCGAGGGTGTAGCCGCTTGTTTGTTAGGTTAACGATCATACTATTCAATCAACTATCCCATTGGTCGGTTGTTGCATTGGACATTGAAATACATTGTTTTTCCACGTGCTTTGGACGTTATGTTAAGCTGTCAGTTCCAGCTACTATACAAATCGATTTTAGACTTTTTGTAGGAAATGGCTACGAAACGGCAAAATTACATCGTTTTTAAAAATAGTTTTCGTAATATAATCAAATATATTAATAAATAAGTACTTACGCAAGTACTTCTTTACTTTTTAAAAAGATTTGGTATTGATCATCTTTTTTAATATGAGTTTGAAATCAGATGTTACAATATGATTGCCTATAATGATTTAATGTTGATTGTATTTCCCCTTTCACCTCTATAAAAAAAAACTTTTACACCAAATTTAACGCCTACAATATTGATGATGATCCTAACAAGATACGAGTAATGACGTCATATAGTTTCTCGAAGCGAATGTACTCTACGCTGTTTGCCGTAGATGGCCTTGGGCGGGCTGGCTTATTTCTCTATGTTTCTCAAAACGTTTGTTGCAGTTGGACCAGAAAAGCGAAACTGATCCACTAGACTCGAAACAGAAACAGTGGATCTTATGCGCCGCTCGGGGGGAGTACCATGCACTCGCCAAAATGTCCAAAGAGAACGTGAAAGTGGTAAAAACAAAGGTAAGTGGAATTAATGCAATAATAACTACATAGACCTCTATGGTCATTCATAATGATTATTGAATGATTTATTTCGTTAACCTCAAATTGTACCTATCAAAAAGTTGCGTTTGGTAAACATTCTATATTTGATACATTTATTCCCATTTTGAAAACATTTTAGTAATTGCATGTGTTAGTTCCCATTTAGTTAACTTTCTTTTGAAATGGGTACAGTCAAGTAAGTAAAATGTAACGTTGTCATATATTTGTAATCCATCTATCACCGTGTTATTTTTCGTGTTTGGCAATAATTTATCCAGAACCTCCAGCTCATAACAATATAATAAAATTAATCCAAGCAATAATGTATGTATTTAATATATGTGTATCTAAAGCAGAAACGAAATTGCGTTCCTTTTCTTTTGCGGCATATGGTATTTTGACACACATTAACCGATTTTTGCTGATCGGGAATCTATCTCAATACTGTGAAACTTTTAAAAACTGTATCTACATTCAATTTGACACTGACTGTACCGTACAAAAATAACAATTGTAACAAAGTTTACCAAATGGGATTAAATGTATAAAGAAATGAAATGTTTACGAAACGCAACTTTTTGATAGGTATAATTTGAGTTTTACGAAATGGGAAGTTTACTAGATGGGAAGTAGCCAAATTATATCTACAAATATTTCATTAATCAACTTAAACAAATGAAATTTGGAACTACCAAAAAGTTTTTATAAAAATAAGCTTGTACCATTATTACCTATTTATCTACTTTCTGACTGACATAAGATTATATTGTGTGGATTATTTTATTATTATACAAAGTGAAATTCAAAATAAATGTATTCAAATTAGGCTTACAAAAGCAAATATGTGTTATACGTGTAAGTAATACAACTGATAACACTTAAAAATTGCTTTATGCCACTCGCCCTTCCAGCTATCTCAATATATTGCCCGCCATATCCCCCCATTTCACAATGGATACACCCACTTTCCATTTTCCTCATTCAATTCCCACTAGCAAAGTTTCCGAAAACTGATGCATCTGACCATAGAAAGTACCATATAGACTATGATACTATAGTTTCAAAATATGTTCAGTATGTAAACAATTTAATATTCCTTGAATTAATATTTTTTTGTTACCATAATTATAGTGACGAGAATTATGTAGAATAGAATCTTTGAAGCATTTGGGTCAAATGTGTCATAGACCCAACGTTTGACACCGTTCGACTTAGAAAATAGTTATGCAGGTACATTCTATTGTTGTAATTGTTTTTTTTTCATCACCACCGGAAATGCTTAAGTTACTTACAAGAAGTTAAAAGGACCATAGGTAATGTAGAGGTTACGGTTTCCGTTCCTTAGTTTATGATAATATTTTAACTACAAGTAAGGGCAAAGGTCTTGGAAAGTAAGAATCTGATTTTTGGTGTTTTGAAATTTTTGTGATCATATTATTGTGTACTTTTAAAGCATCAAAAAGAAAAAAATAACACTCAAATAAAAAAGAAAAAGAAAGAAGGCCAGGCCTTATATAAGTGTAGCCACCTTATACTAAGGTTTTGTCAGTGTGTGACGTGTGTACTCTATTTATCCCAAATCATAACATACACGCCTATACAATCCATCTGCTGCGCCTTCTCTTTCGGCCTTCTCACGCTTCTCATGCAGGTTGGCGGGTGTAAGAGTATACCTCGCTATGACAATAGCTAGCTTAACGTGCCCGATATGTTTTTAGTCGCCCATCGATTAACCGAACATTGCTACAGTTGCTCAACTTCTACGACCAATTAAAACCGCTAGCCGATGCCTTAATAATATAATTACATTACCTTTGCCCTAACTTGCATTTAAAAATCACAGTTCTGTGTTTAAGGATGGTGACACTGTAGCTAGTAATATTACCAGCTATAAGAGACCCAACATCTGTTGTCCCCACAGACATCAGAATATACATTAGACTGGACAAGCCGCCAAGTTTATAGGCAGTCCCAGTGTCGCAATTTCTTTTCGGTTCTTACCTGTGAAAAGTTATTATATTTCTTGGAAAATTTACTGATTCATTGCGATGATGGCATGTTACAATTGCACAGGATGGCATTTTGGAAAAAAACGGTAATTTCTTCTAATATTCGTGCGTCTTGACTCGTCTCACAGAGCGTAAACTGGTAGCCAGTGTATGCTCGTTGAGCTTACAGTTGTCGCACTTTAAACGCGGCTTGCCCCATCTCCTGTATTGGGAAATCTGAGGTTGTCCCGGTAGACGGGTGGGTGCGGTGTTGATGGAGAGTAATTGTCTATCAGCTGTTTGTCTCATTCATGCTCTGCCATAGTCAGGCGTATCACTTACCAACAGGTGAGCGTCCTGACCGTCATGTACACTTTGTAACATAAAACACAGTACTGTAGTTAGTTTGTGATACGATTTGTAAGACACGGAATCCATTCTTTCACTGCTCTTCTACGTTAGGCAGTTATACGAAATGTGGCGTGTCACATACCATCAGCGTCCTGATCGTCCTGTACACTTTGTGACATTAAAAATAGTATCTTAGTTAATTTGTGATACGATTTGTGTATCACGGAATCCAGTTTTCTCACTGCCCTTTACCATACTTACACGAAAATTTCACTTACCCGTTTTGTTAGTGTAAATTCGTACAAATTTGCCCATATTGATTTTTTTCGTTCTGTGACAAACGGATGTTGGTCTTCCGTACGGGCTTAGAGGCGTTAGTGAGAGCGAAACACACATGTCCGAAAGGTGTGCTTCTAATTGGGTTCGGGAAGGCGCCGGGCGCGCGCCCCCTGCCGTACACTATCTCGACGTATCTCCGGATGTCTCCCTTGTTTTATTTTACGAGCCATCTCACAGAGCTGGCGTTTTTTTGCTCTGTCGTACTATTGTGTTTACGCTTTACAACTCGCTAACTCGTGGCCTACGTTTGGGTGTACTGTCAGATTTAAGTTTATGGATGGGTTTCGTTGTGGAATGCGAAAATTATTACGGATTTCATGTCTTTGAAGATGTGTTTTGAAGGGATGGTTATTCCATTGTTTTAGTATTTCTAATTGACGATGGTTTCGCTGATGTTTATAATCAAAAGGATTTGCATGAAATTTATCAATAGAAATGAAAATTTAATTAAGTTCTGATTTCCAATTTCAGTTATATACATTGTAAAAATATGTTTTTATAAATATATATACCACTTTTATAAAATACTCTAACAATTACACTTACTCGATGCCATAGTAACGTTATGGTCTATGCAATAAATAATTAATAATACATATCAGAAGAATAACGCGGGTTATATAATAAATATCAATACAGTTACTTGATGCTGTGGAAGAATTCCTAAATTATGTCTTAGCCATGATATAGTTGAATGGTTCAGATTCGACGTCAATTTTTAATAACAATAATTGGGAAACTTAATGTAGCCTCTTAAATTGAGATCACTACAAATATACTAGAAAATACTATAAGACTAGACTAGAAAATACTATAAAATAATATTCTTACAACTTAATAAAAAATAATATTCTTAACACTCCTCCTCGAGAGCTTGTTTTATCGATACCAGGAAATGTTAAGGATAAAGTTCTAAGTATAATATTTGAATCTCTAATTGGCCGGGACCTTGATCAGGGTTCACCACTATATATACCGCGTCAAAATAAAATAAATAAATAACCACTGATATTCACACAGCGCCATCTTGCCCCAAGTTAAGCGTGAAGCTTGTATTACGGGTACTAAACAACGGATAAATCTACTTATATACATTTTTATTTTGTAAATATGTACTAACATATTATACACAGAAAACACCCGGACCATACCAATATACTTGTTTATTCACACAAATGTTTGTACTGCCAGGGATCAAACCTGGAACCTTTGGTGTAGTAGCCGACGTCTCAACCATAACACAAAATGAGTCGTTAAGAAAAAACACGTCGTTGGGACTAAAATGGACAGCTACTAAGTCCATTGCTTCAAGTAGTTATTATTGAAGAAACCTAGGATAATTATGGGGCGCACGATAAATTGATTTGACAATTCAATAGAGGGAGTTTACAGATAACACGTCGACACAAGAACCCTATTTGTTAAACGGTATAACGTAAATTGCAGGATTATGTACCAACACGTAAGCTTTATCAGAATCCTTGTAATTTACGAATGATATAAATGGAATTAACGCTAATTCCATTTGCACGTTGATTTATATGAACGTATCACAATATGCCTTGTTTGTTCAACTATTTTCATTAAATGTCTAAATAACCTTTAGTTGAATTTGTAATTATAGCAGTTGGCACGGGATGTGTGCATTATATGTAGGCATAAATCAATTGACAGCGAAAGCCATGTTTCAATTGCATCTGTTTTCATTTCAATTAATGGGCATTTGAAAGTAATTCGAAGTTAAATATTAAAATAGCCGTATCGAAAGGTTACTTTAGTGAAACATTAATAAATAAACTTAATGTTACTTTAATTTAATAACGAGGCGGTATGAACAAAAAAAGTCGTCGCGATGACGCCTTTACGGTTTATCAAGTTGTGGACAAATGGCGACGCAACCAAATAGTAACCTGACTAGCTTTACAGTTTTTATTTGAACCTGTTGTCTTGCAGTTGGCTTGATTACGAGTAGGTACATTACTTATATTGAATACGCAATAAAAAAGGTAATGATAGCCTTCTCTTTTATTGATTCGTTGTAAATCAAGGATAGACGCAATTGGATTTGAATTTTATTGGCATCCTCGCGTAGGCATGTGAATAGTTGTTAACTGGACTTAATGAGACTTACTTAAGATTGATCTTGGAAATAGTATTTCCCTTATTCCGTATATGATTTTTTACGACTGGGATGTTCGAAATATCGAAGACTGCGCCTTTGAAGTGTATTTGAATTTGTTACCAATTAGCTCATCACATAGTTGATCATAACACGTGCTTTGAAATGTGGAACGTTGGTTATTTTCATTTTCTTATGTCCGCCTCGAAAGCTAATAAAGCAACAGTAAATATTGTCGGACAATATGTAACATGTGTTTGCTTGGGAGTTGCTGTTTGACATTTGTCGTCTTCCCTCTAAAAAACACTTTGATGCTTATTTTCGTATTTGCCTCACTTGCTGAAAGAATTATAGATTTGTGGAAATGCCTGTGAGTGTGGGTTCTTATGATATTTTTTATTAGGCGCCGCCCTTGTTTCTCTTTGAATTCAGATACTTAAATGTGTCATCAATGTATGCTATCAAAAGGAGCTCAAGTTAAATATTTACCCATAAATAATTTTTCGATTATGAGTTTGCTATAAATTAGACGTCTTATAAGTTTTTTGTCAAAATACGACTTCACAGTTATTACATTATGTGTTCAGCAAAAATAATTGCTTTGTTTCAAAATACATATTTAATAGGTTCCTGCTAAGCGTTTAAAAAAGGATATAAACACTGTCATCGCTTAAACAATTTGTTTACGAATTTGCAGCCAAAAACTTGTAGGTAATAGAAACGAGATTTTTTGTCAAATTTATTTTGTAAGTAAATCTTGAAGATTAACTGAAACCTTTAATTTTTTATTGCATTCTTAGTAGTATTTCGGCTGAGTGAAAAATCTCATGTTACACTGATGATAACACAATTAAAGATTAAATTCCCTTTGTGCTAGTTTCGTTCCTCTAAAGGCAAAGCTATTTCGGCCAAGCAAATTAATGTTTGTTTAGTTTTATTTGCATAAACAATTTAAAAACATTTAAGAGCGCTTCTTAACAATCTTGTAATTACATTGATAAAGATTTGTTTGGTCAATAAAAAGACGAAAGCCATGTATTATTACCGTTGATTTATGACTGTTCGATTTCGGACGGGGTGGAGTCGTCTTTCGAGGTAATTAAATCCGAATCATTTGATGTTAGTGGCCATACCCACATTTATATTGATACGATTCCATAACAGTACTGTTAATTGCATTGGCCTCAGTAAGGTGAAACTTTATATGGATATTGAATTATCGTTTAACAATCTATTAGAAATGCAACAACTATAATGCGTAGTTTCTTAATTATCGGACTTAATAAAAATAGAATTTTTGAAATACCTGAGATGCAAGATAGTGTCGTATTTAGTAACATGTTTTTTTTTGCAATTGGCACGGTTGGTCTTTTGACTGGATGCAATTAGTCATCTTTTTTTTGTGTGGCGCCTTTTAACAGTCCCAGTGTTCGGTTACACAGTAAAAAATATAACAAAATATTCGTCTAACATTCCGGTTGCACGCGCTATTAACGCCCTTCGGGCGATGGGAGTGTCGTTGCGGAAAGCAATTTAGATCCTGATTTATTCCGGCGTAGGGGGCATCGGCTCCGTTGACATCTCCCGCTCTAATTAAGACACTGATTTTCTAAATGATTTATCTCTATAGATTTACAACGGTCGCGATGTGTGTAGTGCTGTTTAATTGACCAATTAAACTAATTCTAGTCTTGGACATTCAGCTGATAGTGTTCCGCTGTTGTTTAAGTTTTATAATTGGTGGTAAATATTTGAGACGGTTATGTGCTTTTAAAAGCTTTGGTTAATGAGGCGCACCGTCAGACTGTTTTATAGTTATGATTTAATATAATTATGATCAAATTAGCTTTATTACTATATATATATATATATATACATATATATATATATATATATAGTCCAATCAATAATATAAAGACAAAAACCGTTTAGACGCAATTTAATATGTTCTTTGAATAAAGTTTGAATTTCCGTAGTATTGCGTAAAATGGATCTTTTTTAGTTTATATATAAAATATTATGCATTTTTATCCTGTACCGCATTGGTTCCAACCAAAGGGATAGTCAAAAGGATAATAATAATACCTATGTGACATATTGTATCTATATCTACGCGAAAGCTTTCGCGTTTTCATATTTTATTACATTTAAATTGTATACATTTCAACTCTTTAAATCACCTCCAACGAGTATTTATTCCTATACAAAATACGCTTCTTTTATGCTTCATGTTATACTTAATTAACATTTTAAGTAAAAGTATTAATTCACAGTTATCTTACACGGAATACGAGTATAAACAGTTGCAAATTTAAAATGGAAAATAAACTGTTGGACATTATGAACGTTGCTTGCTTCATTTGTTACCGATTGCGTACAACACCGAAGCATTGTATTGGCCGAGTCAATTCGGCATAAAACATACACGGATTATTATTTATATTATTTGTTTACTTTTTAATGTCGACGAGGATATGTGACGAACATGTATAAAGAAATCGATTCGTCCAACTCGTTACGGTCGCTTGTTACTTTGTGAAGTGAAGCACGGCGAAGGGAACTTTTGGTGCATTGTTGTTGGATACTTTTTTTTTCTCGGTTGCGTTTCAATGGGTGTGCTAACTTCTCGGCGCCAAGCCGGTGCAACCCGAGATGTGACGCTGCGGCTCATTTGACCCAAGTGTCACCAGTAAAGGTCGGCCCACGTTTATAGGGTTTGACATTATTACAACGAAACGGATCGAGGTCGAGTGTTGTTTTTTTAGTTTCTCTGAATGTATTGTTTTATGGATAGATCTAGAATTTTATTGTATCGCTCGGCTAATTTGGTATCAGACCGGAAAGCTTTTTGAATAAGTGGCAAATAAAAAAAATAATCGTGCTATCGTGATGTGTTGCGAACATAAAGGCATTTATATTTGTGCCGGATCCTACAAACACGTCAAAGTTTTAAAGGTTGTTTTTGCTGATGTATATCTTTAGATCAGCGACCTTTCGGAACCTCCTTTACCCTAAGTCATGAAGAAATGCTGTACCTTTGTGTTCGTGGAATGGTAATGTGTATGTATCTAGCTGACCTCACTTGATAGTATTGCACCGTGACTGTTGCTGGAGACCTGCCAACACGCATTAAAATACCAGGGTAGTTACTCGACCCATTGTTTGGAGTGTCGATAATGAATATAGCCGATGACATTAAATGGGAATGTAAGACAAAATTGGAATTTATTTTGGTGTAATGGTTGTAAAACTAGCCAATATAACGAATGTAAAGCACACAAACATTAGCATCGGAATGGTGAACCTCGACACCAGGATGTAGGCAATTCAAGGAAGCTATGCAAACCTTAGACAGGACACTGTCCGGGTATAGACATATATAGTCTAAGACTAGTGATAGGGACCACCACTGGACACTGCTCATTAAACAAGCATTTCCCGCACACTAGGTATCACAGACGGACCTCTGTGCAGAGCGTGCATGGAGGAGAAGAAGACAGTGTCGCATGTGCTCCTTTGATGCAAAAATAATTGCGGACGGCCTAAAAGATTCGGTACATTTATTGCTTCTGGAGGGAGGTGGGCTGGTTGGAGTAACCAACAGGCCGCCATAACCAACCAACCTAGTAACATAGAACGATTGTTAAGTCTGATACCAATATAGAACAAACATTTTTATAGTGATAGGTTTCTAGTTTTAATATTAATAATTGGTGTAATTGTTCAGAAGTCGGCTACTACACGAAGGGTTCTGGTTAAAGTACTTCGATTCGTAAAAATGGCATAGTATTCGTTTGGGAGTGAATGGCATACCAAAGTATCTATCTATTAATATTTCTATATTTCTGATGCTGATTTCTCTGCTGATATGATTTTAAAGAAGATTAACGTTTCATACTAAAACTAATACGAAACTTTACCACTTTAGTCATTATTAAAAGCTTTGTGATGGGCCTGAAATAACGATGAAGTAATTGCGGTACTCCCACCACCGAATTCTCTAGAGACATCGGCATAACCGTTAGGATACACTATTGTTCGTATGTGGATGTTTGTGCCTGACATATAGCTGCCATCGATGCGCCTGCGTCATACAAATTAACATAAAAGTTGCCTGTTAAACGTGGAATATTTATTGCTCTCTAGTAGAAACTGGAAAAAATGTGGGTACTTCCACAAATAAATACATATTTAAAACAAACACTAATGGCCGCGATAAAATTACAAACCTGACGTTAATCATCAGAGCGTGCTAATTATTACTATATATAATAAAATAAACTAACATTTTTAAAATGAAATGAATATATGTAAATGTACGAGAAAGATTAGTTACTTGGTTCTTAATTAACGTTAATATTGTGACGATTCGCTTGTCTAATGTAAACTTGATTAATTATATTATTTCTGGATCATTAATAGTCATTCTCGATTTAAAAAGAGCTAATCTTCAATATATTTAATGTGTCAGATGTACATATTTTCTAAATTATGTGCAATATAAAGAAACGAATTATTATTATTTACAGCCATCATAAACGAATTTATTAAATAGGAGAATTCTTATACCTATAAGATATGTTGATTATTTGGTTATATCGATTTTGTCTTTGTCTACTCTAATAATACTCTAATAAAAAACTGCTTTAATACTTGGCCCTTGTGACCTTATTGATAAATTAGGTAAGTATATTTTAAATAGTTAGATATGTATAATAGTACTATTACATTTTTCACTAAGACTATACAAAACAATATTTGAAATAGGTGTTATGGGTCCTATGGGCCAC
The DNA here is from genome assembly GCA_019425675.1 of Leucinodes orbonalis. Taxonomy (NCBI): domain Eukaryota; kingdom Metazoa; phylum Arthropoda; class Insecta; order Lepidoptera; family Crambidae; genus Leucinodes; species Leucinodes orbonalis. Next base: position 174,360 of record PQWD01000869.1, on the reverse strand, counting down.
ATACTCCATTTGTTAAAAATCCAGCTTTGTATTTTTGACTCTATATAACATTTTAATGATTTCTCTCTTCAATCTATTGCAGTCCACTGTTAGACATAGGTCTCCCCCATCCTGCGCCAAATATCCCGGTCTCCGCTTTTCTCATCCAGCTTTTTAATAATTTGCACCGAAAAAATTAATTACTCGCCTCCAACGAATAATCTTAGTTAGTGTCCCTAAACCATCTTATTAGCAAATCCACTGGAGATTGTGCGAGAGATGCTGCCCGTGTCAGTCCTGCGGCGATGACACCGCGACGGCGCATGCGTCCGTTAAACGGGGGGTCTCTGATATGCCTAGGCGCGCCGTTTGCGCGGGAGTGCAAGTCACTCCCACAATAAGTGATTTCCAACACGGTGACGCAGCGTTATTGTAATGGTTGTTTGTTTAGTGGTTCTACCTTACTCGTGTATCGGCCTAATCATATATGCCCATAGTTTTGTTTTTATATGGCCGTTTCATTATAGAGTTCATGGGCGTGTGATGTTGGGCGCAATCAAATTTGAAAGGAGACAGGTTAGAATTCGTGCTGCTTTAGTAATTTGGTGCTGGCGCCGACTGTATGCTGAGGTGTTGGCATTGCTAGATTGAAAGTTCCATTAGCTATTCCATTGTTTATTCAATTCTTAATACACTTGTCGGGGTACACGGTAAGTATTGTGGGGTTATGGTAATTTTGATATGGCTAATTATCGTTTTAGTGGTGTATTAATTGGTGACTGATATTTGATATTTTGTGCGGAATGAAATTGATATTGGCTGAATCACCTGATTATTGTGTTAATGGTCGATTGTCCGAAAGAAAGATGATAATAATATGCTCCGGAGGGCGCGTTCAGCTGTTGTTTCCGGCAACAATCATTAGATGGTGATCGTACCAATCAGAACTGGGCCCGCGGCCTAATCTACCCGTAGTTTTACTTTACGGGTAAGCCATTTTCCTGCAGTGTTAAGTTACATGCTGATGATGATGATGTTGAAAATTCAGAATAAGTAGTAACGAATCACGAGAAAGTATATTCTCTGCCAAGATAATATAGCTCAAACTTGTTGTAAATAATCCTTTTATTTTCATGTTATTTGGTTCTTTTGTAAATTCACTGTTTTGATTGATAAATATTTTCAGTCGTTAATTTTTTTTTTGTAATTCTACTGTTTGTCTCAATCTTAAATTTCACTTCAATATTTTTATTTTATCCTGTTTAATATTTATTTTGTATGTTTATTTATATAACTACATAGTCTATTCGCGCGTCATGATTGTCAAATTAGTATTTATTTTAAATTTTAATTTTTGTATACTTTTGATATTTTTAGTTTTATGACTGTCCTCCTAGGGCTTCACTGAAAAACAGCGTCCTGGCATGCTTTTACCGTGCCGGGACACATGCTGATTGAAGTCCTATTTGGCATTTATTTGTATTCATTTTTTTTCATCGTATTTTGTATATTTTTTGCCAAATGAAGTATTTCTTTCTTTCTTTCACTATACAAATTACTTTTAATAAAAATAACAAATAAGTAATCAATTCGATTACAAAATTTCTTCAAAGCTTAGATGATACTGGTCTGGGTTGATTCGCTTTTACGTCGGTAAATATGAATATTGAGTACTCTCAGCTATGTTTGCTATCAATTAATAGGACTTACTCGCATTGTGTGAAATTACACTTCTATAACGCCATGACGTATTTTTAGTGATTGTTACAGTATTCTTACTGAAATAAAACAGAATCCAATATTGCTCGCAATAATTTGGGGTTACGGCACTAGTTAATTGAATTCATCATAGGCATTTAATTTTTATTTAACTCAGTGTGCATCCTAATACAGAAGACTAAGAAATCGCGGATAACGGACATGATTCTCTTACTTGGTTATTTTTTAATGTATCCTGTAACTGATATTGAAACAGTAGGAAATGCTATCGCGATACCCCAAAGCGGTACGCCAGACGCGCTGTTGTATCCAACAACCGGCTACGGTTTGTTATTGCAAAACACGAAAGCATGCTAATTGAAATTCACCATGGAAGGGATAATAAGGGCGGAGGGGAGTCGCCTACGATCCGTCACTCAACGTGCTTCTGTGTGGTACACCTATGTATGTGTTCTGGCCTTAACCGAGACATTTGCAATCGAGCTGTTTATGCATAATCAACTTTGTCTAGTCTAAGCTTTGAGCCTTTGATCCAGAGTAAGATTCGGTTACAACAGGGAGCGCGTAGTTAAATTTGACGGCACATGTGGTTTAATGGTTAAGACGTCGGATTTTGAACCAAGGGTTTCGGGTTCGATACCCGGCAGTTTAAACGTTTGTGAGCTCGAGTTAATTGTATTGGACTGTACGTATTTACAAAAAAAATGTATGCGTATTAGTTATATTACCCATACAACAAGATTCTTGCTTTCTTGCTGGATTTTACTAGGTGGTAGACTCGGTACTGAGTTGTCTAGGTAGGTACCACTGCAGTGCCAGATATCGTCCCGTGATATAGGAGTGTTATGCACTTTTATTTTCCGGGATGAGGGCACTGTAATTTTAACAGTGCCCTCATAAAATTACCGGGTATATAAAACCTAACATCTGTTGCCTCAGTGAAGTGCGACATTGATGGAGAATAATAACGGTCTATCAGGTGTTAATTTTTCTTCAATGCCACTCTGTCATGGTACGTATAACTTACCATCGGGTGAGCATCCTGACCGTCCTTTACACTCTGTATCAAAAAGATGGCGTTTTGATGTCGGTGTAAATAACTATATTGTTATATGGTTAATTTTGTACGTACCTTTACAAGTTTGATTGCATACAAAGTTTTTAATGCTTTTTATCACTTCAATTTTCACTGGCAGGTAGCTAATATAATAAAGAGTATCTTAGGCCACGATTTATTTCCCCCAGACGAAGTCTCGTGCACGACGAGCGATAAAATATAAATAAGTCCGTTTGCTTGTCTCTATCGAAGTAATACTGTATTGTATTGCTGAATTTGCAAAAAAAAAGTAAATACCACTATGCAATTGGTTAAACAGATAATAAATTATCAAAGAGGTATACAAGTCCAGATGCTTGTAAATATGTGATGTCACGGTAGGTACTCGGTGATTGCCACTGCATGTTTCATCCCTCAGCCCGGAACAACAATTCAGTATCGAAAGATTGAGTTTCACATGGTTTGCTTGAGGTAAATCCGTTGATTTTTTATTAGATTATGGTTATGCAGGAGGTTCCTTTAATAAAATTGTCAACAGCAACTAGTTAAATTACATTGAAGTTTTGATTTTGATACTCCTCGAAAAGCTTTATAATTGTTTGCGTTAAGAACATATTAAGATTTTAAATCATGCTCTTTAAGGGTTTACTTTACAAAGAACAAGTGCAAGAACAATTTTTTAAGTAAAGTGAGGATAAGTTTTGTTGTACAATTTGGTCTATTTAGTACATTTCTTACAAGAATGCTCTGGTTTGTTTCTTGACCTTGAAGCTATCGAAATCCGCTTGTGATTCTGCTGCAGTAGAAGGTTTTGCCAGATTTCCCAGTTCTTTGATTTTGACATATATGATAGTTTCAAGTAGCAAGTTAATATTATGATTGAATTAATTTACATTGAATTCATTACAATAATATAATTTCATCTATATGCAATGTTCTGTTTGATTAAAACACTACATAGTGTAGGCGAAATTTACTGATGTTCAAATACTGTAGTACTAAAAAGGATGTAATATTAATACAAATATGGCATTTTAATATCATCTTTTCTACCATTCGGTCACGGATCGTTGCTATCCCGCGAAAGGAAAAAGCGAACTCGTCCGTCGCCCTCCAAAATCTGTGACGTCGTGTTTTAATTTGGCAAAATTGGTGCTATTGTATAGGCGAGGGAGAGAGATGGGCGCGCAATTTACGAAACCCGGGATGCGAGGGTGCTTCGCACTTTACCACGGCACATTAATTACCCGGGCGGAATCTACATACGGTCCCGCAACTACGTATAGCGCCCGCTGGTGGCAAGAGCGTAGATTTACGAGTAGTTCGACCACCGTCTATCGGATAAACTAATTGCAGTGCAGAGCTATTGTTTCTAAACACTGGACAGAAATAGAGCCTGCAGCCGAGTTAGCCGATTGTTAGTGGCCGACGACAATTATTCGATTGTGCCGCCATGCCCCGGGATCTTTGTATTGCGATGATTGATCGCTTTGCTGTATAGTGCAGTCTGGTTTATACAGTTTGGTGTAATCTTTGACGTAATATATTTGCGTGTAATACCTAAGTGCAAAATATTAATAAATAAATACCCACTGACATTTACATAGCGTCATCTAGCCCCAAACTAAGCATTGGCCTGTAATATGGATACTGATTACATATAAACATACTTTTTCTTTCTAAATACGTACATATTTTACAATGAAAACACCATGACCGATACAAACAGACATGGCCATACACACAAATGTTTGTACTGCCCGGGATTGATCCCGCAAGCCTTGGTGTAATACGTCTTAACCATAACTTTAGATGGGTCGTCAGAATTGTAAAGACTATCCTTAGTTTTGACACAAATGGGCCGGGTGTGTTGTGCTTCGCCGTCAAGGTAAGTGAGATTACAATAATTGCCAAAATCCTCTTCCCTCGCCCTGTATTTCCCTTTTTAAACGTCGGTAAAGCCTTCGTTGTTCCTTCGGCGTATATAGCGTCCGTTTCTGTCACTTATCTTCAGGTGAACCGTTAGATCGTTTGCCTGCCTATATTTGTAGATTCAAACTAGCTTTAAAATTTATTATTAATTTGACGATTGGAAAGTGTCTTGTAAAGACTTAATTGAATAAAGTTTTTTTTCTTTTAATTTTTTCATTTTATTTCATTGAATAAGAAATAAGCATTAAACTAAAGAATGAAAGTGAATCATCGCCTAATTTCAAATAATAATTATGTATTAAAATGCTTTGCATATAACGCGTTGGTTTTCTTTGAACTGTAGGCTTGCCAAAGCTTATAGGCGGCGGTGTTGTTTAACATCAACAGAATCGTTTGCTATTTCACTCTTCAATATATTTTTTGTTCTTTTTATATAAAATCGTATTTTTTTGACCATAACTTATTAATCTGTGTGATTGTCTGACATAAAGCTTACAGCCGACACTTCTGAACGCAAGAAGCTGAAAGACATGAAAGTTCCTTAGGAAGTGTACGTTAACACATTATGGATTTTTTTGAGTTTTTAGAGTTCAAAAATAATTAAATCTTATTTATTCATGAATAAGATACCTATTCTTGAAAATTTGTATTACGGCTTCTTAATTACAATTTTTAACGATGAGTACCTAATAAACTAATAACTCATAATTTATTAGTATAAAATATTTTTACAAGGTAATTTAATCATTATTGAAATATTGATATCTTAATACTAGGCTAATAAGTACACTACCTTATGATATTTAACCTTAATATGCCTTATAATATTTAACCTTAATTTGCGGATCACCTCCGGGCCGCTCCAAGTGGCATCGTCGTGGAGTAATCAAAGGAAACAAAAACCTTTTGTTGTTGCTAGTGCGGCTTTTGTGTGTAAAAATTCAAAGTATCAAATGCATTTGTGTAATGGTATCGAGTGGTAGGGTCGGCCGTTGTCGCGGCGGTCGCCCGGGGCGTACACGCGCGTCGCTCGCGGCCTTACTCGCACAACGGGCCTGCGTAACGTACCTATACGATTTAAACCACATTTCGAATTCTATTTGATATTTAAACCCATTTCGGGTTTGAAGGTAATTTTCACATCGACCTTTATGATAAAGGGAATATCGACGCGTTCTAATGTTTCAGTTAATCATTGTGGCTTGGTGATTGGACGGTTCCGTTTGCGCGGTCGGCGAGGGTGGGTTTTATGTGACGTCAAAGGTTGGCGTTTACGATATCAACACATGATCTGGCAATGTATGAACACAATGGTTTTTACTGAGTGTGACAACGGATACCGGTCATTAGTTTTTCACATGGTCGTAAAGTAATTTCAGGAAAAATAACAAAGGTGTTTCGAGAGGGAATGCATTTTTTTATTATATTGTGTCATTAAATATATATTTAAAATAAACTCCTACCTACCTTATGTATCAAAAATATTTGAAAATAAATCTAAGTGATTTATGGTCCAATCTCCAGAATTCACTTCAATAGGTACCTACTCCATAATAACGTCTATAATTTAGACGACCGATTTGGTGCAATAGCCGAGACGCGGTTACTACACCAAGAGTTCCGGGTTCAAGACTCAGGCATGACAAACATTTGTGGGCATGAACATGTTTGTTTGTAATGGTTTCAGTGTTTCTATCTTAAATACTTATGTATTTACAAAAAGTATTTAAGTGTATAAGTAAGTATGCATCAGTTGTTTAATAAACCCATATTACAGGATAAATACTTAGTGCTGGGCGAGTGTCTTAGTATTTATTCATTTATTGTAAAAACCTATCGTCACCAGAACAACCTAAAAGTAACTATACTATTTTAACATTTTGTGTGGCAGCAATTGAGCCTAATTTTATTTAAAATGTATTATATCGTATTGTATCGGGAAAAAGGTTTATACAGATTCTAAATCGTGTGAATAAGTTATAGTTACGTATATTTGTTTTATATATGGAAATGTCTCATACGTATTAATAAAATAATACATACCTAATTGTGATTTGTCTAACCGATGTCAAATAGCGAAAAAAACCATTAATTTAGATACGAGTTGAAACAACGTTTTTGTCCGTTAGACAAGGCTTTTATAATGTGGCTAACCGGATTATAATTCTAATTTTACACGGAACCATCTGAGAGGCATGTTAGTTATCGAAACGGTCGTAATCAGTTAATCCCTGGAAACGGGCCGGGCGTCAACTTGTCTCGATTCACTTTCATCTCGATCTATACGCGTCTATCGCGACAAAAATAATTATAAGCAAAGACGCGGGCGGCAGAGCTTGCGGTAAGCCACTACACTTCGTTCGCGGGGGCAATGAGCGGCTTGTAAATCAAAGGGATTCTACATAATTAAGCTCATAATTAATGTAGAGACTCCTTTATTTATAGGCGCAGTCATTCTTAAAATCGCTCCCGTTTTGATAAGACGGCCCTAAGAGGATGTGATTAACACATGTTACATGTTAATGGCAGTAGATAATGGTCTCGAACTGGATACATCAACTTTTGGTGCGGCACTACCGAAATGTATTTTTCTTTTTTTAGTGATTATTTATGGTGTCTTATCTTAATGCCTATAAACGTGTTTTGACACTTTCATCTTAGAATTATTATCGCAAGAATTATGTTTCCTTCGCATAGTAAAAGATAATCAAATATTACAAGTATGCCGGAAGTGTTGGTATATGAAAGGCATAAGTCCCACTGATTTACAACGGGCGCGCGCAATATTTTTCTTCTAAATACATTAATGACACCCGTGAGCGGTCCTCCATTGAAACCCCGTCAGTTTTAAATTATGCCCGCCACCTCAGCGGGCAGAGTAGCTCTCTCCCTATTAATTTGTTTATATTAGAGTTGTTCACTTGCGCAGTCAATCACGATTGTCGTCGAGCGCCCGATACACGATTTGTTTTCGAAAGATCTTAACCGTGTTTTGGTTATTTCTGTACAATTGAAGCTTTTAAATTTAGTGTCACCGCAACTCTCCGGAGACGCTTTAAACATTTGTCTCGGAATATTTATCGTCGACGCTTGTGGAGTATATCATCCGGTCGGTATTGTGGCAATCGATCAGGAGAAGCGCGGGGTCGGCTAAATTGATTATTTATTCAGGCTTAGTTAAATCTTTGAGAGCGGTTTGCGTTATTTGTAGACTAAAGAGACAGGAAGCAGTTTGATGTTCGTTTAAAATGTGAACGAGCGCCGGCACGTTTGTCATTGTGGCAAATTTTTGACGTATCATTCGGACGTGTGTAGAATGTTGCTAGCTTTTCATTGGGGTAATGGTAAAATATAATAGTCTTACTATAATAATTATAATAATAATGTCTCACAAAGCCTCTACGTGTTGGACCCATGTCCCCCGTTGAACCGTTAACTCCTAACAGAGACTACAAATAATAATATGATAATCTGCAGTCATACACAAAGCGTCACATCTAGAAAAAAACAAACAACGGGTTTGACTAGTTAGTAACATGGAAACTAAATAAATTATATAATAATACTGAAAATCCGCGTAGGACGACAGCGCTCGCCATTGGCTCAAAGCTGTGTAGACCATCCTTCGGGACCAAAAGCAATATTAAGCAAAATTTCTTAAACAATATAAACACATATAAATCCTAAAAATGTTAATGCACGCAAAACATTGTAGGTACTGCACTTTGCACCGGGACCTGTTTTTAGGTGTTCCAATTTAGCACCAATCACACCAAATCGTTGTTTTGGTTGCACACAATAGATTATATTGTGATGCGGTTCAAAACGTGTTCTTTAATATTGGAATTACGATAGTTATAAGCCCATATGTTTATAGAAAACAAGTTAATCACAGTTATGAAACATGTCCAATGTTATATCCGATACATCACCGACACTGATAGCTTAGTTAATTATTAAACGAAATTATATTAACTGGGAGATACCGCAACGTAATTACGCGTAGGTAGGGATGACCTCTCTCATTTGTGAGCCCGACTATCGAATATAGCCTATTTATCATATAACATGTTTACTACAGATTTAATTTATCCCATTGTTTGATATTAATATGAAATAATATTAGTAGTCGTGTGGTGCCTTGTTTGGACTGCGTTGAAAACATATTAAGGGGCAGCACTTTATTTTTTCTCTTTTTCGCATAACTGCTTGATAGACATTTGAACAGTCAAAGAATCTTTCTTTAAACCCTAATCAGAAGCTTTAACGTTTTCTCATAAAAATTATCATGCAAATTTAGCCTTCATAGCAAACCCATTACTTATCAAAAGCCTCCTATTTTCTACTCGATAACTGTTTTGTCTGTACAAAAAAATTTCTGTTAAGGTTTCTCAGTCCATACTGTGTGTGTGTGTGTGTGTGTGTGTCTGTTATAAGTACATAACAGACACAATAACACACACAAGGGAAGAGTTATTTACGAGTACTAGTTATTATAAGTAATAGGGGCCAAACATATCTAAATGTGAACCTAACTAGAGTTATCTCAAATTAATGATAAAGTTACATTATTATCATATGTAATAATAACATATATATAAAATTGGAGTATCTGTTTGTAATATTGAAATAATATTATTTTCTTCCGACGTATGCCAAAATAATATTTAATAAAATTTTTGTCGGTCTGTCTGTTTGCTCCGGGTAATTTTTAAAAAGGCTGGATGGATTTTGACGCTAATATCTTATAACGCGTGTAATACCGCGGGGAAATGCTAGTTATCAATAAAAGATAACGTTCAAAAATAAATGGGAATTCTCCGTTATGATTTTGTGTATCCAAATAGTAAAAAAGTTTTTTAAAATCTAAAAACTAAGCATGCTACCACATGATAAAGTTTCGTACAAAGATTTTCAGTGGAAAACCCTAAACGTTAAAACCGTTTCGTGTTGTTAAAAACGACAATGTTAATTTTAATTTCCGCATTCATATTACGCAAAGGGCATGCGAGATCTCGTAAACGGTTAATCCTAGCCACATCCACATCTCTAGGGCACCACGGCATGACCTCCCGGGGCAAGCGGGGACAAGTACACGCCGCACTCGGTGGAAATATAAAACATGTTCATTATTTTAGGGCTAATTGGGCGAGGCCGCGTGCAGCGTAGTAGGTGCCAGCCCGCCCACGGCACTGCCGAATTTGCTTCATTATACTGTACGGAAATATATACTATAGACACTGTTTCTGCATTAACCTAAAGTGTGTTATAGCTGTACGAATAACGTATACCAACGTATTAACGCGCGTGTGTTACGTTGAATGTCACGGGGAACTTTGTACGCGACATTAGGTGCTTTGTGTGTTTCAACAATTAGCATTAAGACGGTGTCGATGCCTACTTTAATGAAATATTTTTTGGGGTTTTTATGGTCATCGGTTGAAATTCTGTAGCCGTGTTTAGTGGGTAAAGTTTGAATAGAATTCCATATCTAGCAGAGCAGGTGAATGGCGTTGTTTACAGTTGCTTTGAGAAAACTATAAACTCAAAACTCGAAAAGAATGTGCACAAAAATAAACACTTTGAAATCGTTTCCATTAAATTTGAAGGTACCAAACCTCTAATCAAAGATAAAAATATGTTATCTATTTGAGAATAAATAGCAAATGTATCATAGATTTATTAAATAAGGTTTCGTGTTATTGTCGTAAATACTCCGGGGTCCTTTTATAATTATTTTGTAGGTACATATTACTTTCTTCTAAATAAATACTTTTCAGTAAATAGATGAGCAAATTTAGAGAGCAAAATTTATCCTCGCCTTTGATGATCTCCGTGCCTGAGGCGTATACGTTATTGTTAAACTTTTATATTTTGTTGCAGATTGAGCGTTGTTTTACTGAAAAACTTCTCTTTATAGGAGAAAATACAAAAGAAGTTTGCTAAGTACAACCCTTGCGTTGAGATTACTCTTTTCCATGAAACTTTTAATTAATCGAAATTAAAAGAGACGGATGGAAAGCGGGGACGTCTTGCCTACATTTTAAAGATTGCCCTTGTTCTTAAGTTTGGTTTTAATTATTGTGTATCGGGTACGAATTTGGTTTTCAACAAACAGTACCCTCGGGTTATCTTTATTTTATTATTTGAATATCCTTTTTATGAATAATTAAGATTTGGGGACTATTACTAGATCACTGAGATGGCTTTCATTTGCTTATTTTATAATTCCTCTTACTAGTTCAAGGGCTAAAACCTGGTGCTCAGCCAGTGGAAATAATTCATAACGATTTAATAAATTGTTCTTTGCAAGTGCAAAATTAAATCTAGATGTATTTACTACCAACGTAATTGGCATGAAACCAATCATGCATATTTTTATGTTCTCTGTCAAATTAAGTTTAACGTAGATTTAAAGCAGGCTATACATGCAGACGTACTGGGTCCGTTTAAACGAGTAAGTAATAATCGAGGATCTGTCAACGAGCAAACCCTTGGATGATATGATTCATTGAGGGACCTCCCCAAAACAACCTCTAGTGCAGCATATGATTGCATGTCGTTGCCATGGTGGTGATGGTAGACATCAATTAAACGCTTCTAACAATAGTAATATTATTTAAAAGTAGGTAATATGAAAAGTTTGTAATGTTAAATTCTAGTTAAAGATTGGTATAACGCTTGGCGCGGCCGGGCGATACCATAGGCGGGCTACAGTAAATCAGCATTCGCATCTGTGATGAAGTGTGGCTCGATTGTAATTACTTCGAATGTTGATTTAAGCTTTATCACGACGCGGAGCGGTGGGTACCACGCCGCTATATTGAATTTATTCCTCCAGAGATACTTTATACAATTACTGGCGGAGGTGCCTCCACGGGAACCTATTAAAATATTGGAGATAAGATCAAATTTTTAGTGCGGACGAGGTGGGCCGGCCTCCTTATAAACAAGAATCGGATGCCGGCTACTTCCAACTCTCGCTTATAGCTTTTGTATTAACAATTGTTTCTAATTATGAATTGATCAAACATTCAATTCGATATTGTTTGTAATTATAATGGGATGTTTTATTTTATTTGTAATATGTTGTTTAATTGGCTTCTGATTATGAACTGGTTGATGTGTTTTTAATTTGAAGTTCCATGCTTGTTAGCGGAGGGCGTTTGAAACACTTTAAGTGTTTGTCTATTGCTATCATATTTGTTACTTAAATGACTGTTTCTTGTATGAAATTATTTAAGTATTAGTCTATATAGGTAATCTTTGTATTTTTAAAAACCAGTGGATCCTTAACCCTGTTGTTATGAATGACTTTAGGCAGGGTTTTCATGTATAGAAATACAGCTTAAATGCAGGCCCGGCCTTTATTGATTGCTTGGCAATAAAACGCTTCTTGATTTATTATTTATCCCTTCTTTGTATTAGTCTGTCGATATAGTTCGACAACCGTGTCGTGAGTTGGAATACCTCGTGTGAGGAAAAGCAGTTATTTCCACAGATTGTTTGGGACATAGCAGGCTGATTATCCTATTTTCTGCAAATTAAGTTGATGCCGTGTTACAGATGAGACGTTAAATTGTTAGTCACGGTGTCTTGTACACCGGTCTTGACATGAAACTACGTCAGGAGCTTTAGGGGTTTGGGCCAGAGAGCTTTCTTTAAAGGCTATGCGCCGTGTACCTTGTAATGTTCTCCCTACTTGCCCGGTAAAAATGTAAAGGCCTTATGCATCCAACAATATTGCCTACACGGTAAGAAAAAATAATCAGCCGGATAGGAACTTCCAGAAGTCTCCGGACTGTCCATCTTCGTACAGTTTCTGGGACATCTGAATGACAATTGAAATGACAAACCGAATTATCATATTTAGCATGTAAATCCATATCGACTCGATAAGATGAAGAAGGAACATGAACTCCCAAGTGTTTGAGCTATAGTTTCTTAATCGGACCATAATATACTTCCGTTAGTCACGTTTCGTCGATTCCGGGATTGGTGTTTGTTCTTTCTATTATAGTATGTATTTACAAAAAGTATCTATGAAACATTATCCGTTGTTAAGGGAAATATAAGAAACGCTTTGCATAATTAGGTGTTTCAAGCCGATGTCTGAATATCTTTAATATTTAAATAGTTGATAATAAAATGAAGCCTGTATATATGTAAACACACGATTACGAAATACCGGGAAAAGACTAATCTTTGTTGCAATTCCCCAAAAACGTAAAAGGCCGCGTAAACGGTTGATTAAAGAGCAAACAATATACTTCCGTCGCAAGACTATAAACATTAAACGACTGGGAGGTGGCCAGACAGAGTGACTAACTGCCTAAGGGCTACATCTGCGTAATATACGGCAGAGGCTGAATATAGTTTTTAATTAGGATCTGCCTACCGACCGAACAAGCCCTCTATTTGTTTAACCAAATGGATGGAAAAACGAGATGAGAACGAAACGATAATGCTATCACGAATACTTGACTCGTGGTTTTATTTGAGGATCGTCCGTTAGAAAGATTTACGCGGAGCTGCCGCGAAACGGGTTAACTGCCACAATCAATTGAGCGGGCCGAATTAAATACAGATGGGGTAAAACCCCTAAACAATTTTGATTACAGCGCCTAATTAAGAATCACTGTGGGATTGGTCTCGGGAACCATCGTTGCGACCCCGCTATTTTGCCTTATTAGATGTTGTGTTTTCTTTCGTTGTTTTAACGTTTCGGAATGTCTTTATCTTTACTTCCGAATATGTTTTCCGTGTATTATATTTTTCTTTCTTTCTTTGTTGTAACCGTAGCCATGGGATGTGTTGCTTGTAATATGAACTGAAACAAGATGGTTGAGATTCTGAATTAAACATTTCCACGAGAAAGGTTTTTTGTTAAAATTTTAATTGGTTCAATGGTAAATTTACACACAGCGCTATATAACATCACACTAAGCGCTTGACTTAAACTGTGAGAACTGAAACTATTTATGGATTGTATAAGTACTAATGTTATACTTTTTTATAATGGCAAACATACACATAATAGACTTCTTGAAAAATACGTGTTTAGACAGAATATTTGTACTGCAAACCCGACCTTTATTAATCTGATATTTTTCATGAAACCTATGATGCAGTAGCTGATTTCTCAACAATTATATCTGGATAGGGTTTCATCATCAGCGAGAACTAGTTTATTAATGAAATAATTGTTACCTTGTACCTATCCATGATGAGTGCTGCCTTCCGATCGAGAGGGTGCAGGTTCAAATTCCGCCACGTACCAATGTGTTTTCGAATTTCCGAATTATATGTATGTTATTCGACGCTCTTACGATGAACGAAAACATCGTAAGGAAACCTACTTACGCCTGTGGAAAAATTCAAAGTTTATGCGTGAAGGCGGTCAATCCGCACTGGGCCCGTTTGGACTACTAAGGCCTATACACCCTATACGGGAAGGCTCGTGACCCTCGTTGGAGACGTATAATGAGCTATCCATAATGCAGTTCACATTCACATTATACATTATGGAGGCTATGTGATGAGAGTGATTAAAAGGAAAATATTTTAGATAATACCTTCATAAATTGTATGACCTGACAGTGCCTTTCCTAACAGTGGAATCATGCTACGAGTGTTAGTATTAATTGATATACCTACTTGTATGTGTGTTCGCTACCGCTGTTGAATTGGCCCATTGAACAGGTCGTTTGCATAAATGCCCGCCAGCTGTTTACAATAATCGATGATATGTTTTTACGAGTTACATTTTCAATTTATTGATATTCATTCTTGGTCGGACAATTTATTTGTATCGATAATGCTTCAAAGACTCCTGTTTATTTTTATAGCGGGCTTTCTGACGTCTTTACGACGGTTCAACTGAGCGTCAAATGATATATCGGCCGCGGGCTAATTTCCCCGCCGCTATTACCATATTTTTAATTACCACCGTAATTAATTATAGTAGAGCAGTACTGCTCAATGCGTTAGCAAATAAAAACTGTTCCCTTGTATTTGGCATCGAAAAACAATGGAACAAAACAAAGTGGGGATAAGTGTGACTTCTTATTGTTCTCGTTGGGGCCGATGGTGGTTTGTGACTTTTTATTTGTTGCGTCTCCAAATCCTGTTGAAACGTAACCTGTGAAGGCAATGACTCGGTTTATACGGCGCTGTGCCGGCGCAACTAACCGACGACAGCGGGTTGGGAACAGTTTCTCGAATCCCGGTAAGATAAGTGCATTTTCTTGTCGCGACAAGGCGCCTCGTGGTGAGCGGCCGGTCCGCCTCAATGGGCGAGCGTTCTTTATTTATATACGCCCTTCTGTAATTAACGATAGTAAAAAGAAATACATATATCTTTTGATTTATATCATATCATTCTTTAATCGTATTCTTTTTTGGAGGAAACGGTTTCGTTATCGCCTTTTGTTCTTTTTGAAATGTTCCGTGATGGTAATAAATTATTATGTTCACTGACGACGAATTTTGATTCACAAATATTCACGGTTTTATTTGTTCAGCGGTTAGATTTGGTATATTAATACAACTTTTGATTGTGCTTTAACGAGTATACTTATTGCAGATGTGATATTAATGGCTGTGTAATTTTCGTGTTGGTAATCCTCAGGCAAGGATAGGCCGGCCCGATGATTTACAGCGTATGGTTTAGTAATAGCTTGCTGTTGTCAATCCTAATGTTAAGTGTGGTGGTATAAAGACCCGATTGCCCGTTCCTCTCCATTAAGCTATATAAATCTTCGTCGTTTATATGCTCACTGTTCGTTTAATTTATAACCGTTCAAAAACTGCGATCGCCTCGTCCTTTTCCTACGGCGTTGTGGATTAAATTCACTGTTTGTTTAATCTTTATCGTGTCTCGTTTGCTGTGTTTTATGTAAGAGTAAAAAACGAGCGTCGGCAGCTCAATGGTGTGGACTGTCGCCTTCCTACCGGGAGGGCTGAAGTTCAAATCCCACCACGTACCAATGTGTTTTCGAATTTTCGAAAAATATATGTACGTTATCCGACGCTCTTACGGTGAAGGAAAACATCGTGAGGAAACCTTCATGCACGCCTGCGAACAGATTCAAAGGTTGTGTGTGAAGTCGTCCAATCCGTACTGGGCCCGCGTGGATGACTAAGGCCTAATCACCCTATACGGGTAGGCTCGTGCCCCTCGGTGGGGACGTTTAATGAGCTGATGATGATGATGATGAAAACTGATTTATTTCGAATTATTCTGCTAATTTCTGCTTGAGTTTATTACGTTACAAATAGATTGACTAATTAGGTCCCTAATCAAATATAATAATTATAATATAAGACAATCGTAGCAGATTAAATGTATTAATGATTTTGAGATGGCCTATAATGAAAATATTATATGAAATGCTCAAAGTAAGTTTCATTTATAGTGAAATATAAAGAAAAATAAAAATACGACCAAAAATTTAGCAAAGAAAACAAAAATTTCATAGCAAGACGCGCTCACCCGCGAATGTAAATACAGCAAGTAAAACATATTAGCACAACCAACACGATAATGCTAAATCAAACAAACAAAATGACGATAGAACGAAACGAAAATTGAACGGGGCGTTGATAAAATAAGAGAATTTAGGAGTAGATCGTGAGGAATGAGACATCGACGCAAGAGTGCAGAGGCGGTGGAGCAGCTGACACCTGTCATCACGCAATTTATTAGTCGGTCCGAAATAACAGAGTCAGTGAACGTTCAAACAAAATGAAGAGACACAACGCTCTATTAACGACACCACCTCCGGGTTAGCCGTTAACGGATACCCAATTAAATTCACAATATTTTGACAAAACGGACTCGCCTAATTGTATACGTTTTGTCGTCGTGCACGTAACGATAAACAGTTAACGCACACCTGGCAACGTTAACGCGTACCAACTATTGGGATATTTTAATCCAATGGTGCCCTGACGTTGGGACCTTCCGTTTCGAATTACCAAATTGGATGCGATACAACATTGTTAATTGATTACGTTTTATCAGTATCCTTTTTTATTCGAATGTTGTTAGCGGCGTTGACAGGTATAAACGATCCAATACTCGAAAAAGAATAATTAATGTGAACTTATTTGTCTTGTGTGTGATTTATGCACTAGTTTCATATGCTAGAGGAACAGTATACTCGGCTCGTGTTCATTGCACCATCGCGGTGCTCGGCTCTTACGCTTAATAACTGTCGTCGAATGTTTGCGTCGTTGCGTCTGCAGTTCACAATAATAAATTGCATCTTATTTTAGAAATGTTCATTCAACGCGTCACGGTCTCTGTCCATATGTGAGAGCGCGGCGCGACAAATTTTTGACGTTTCTGACTGATTAATTATTAAATGGTGGTGTGATGAATTATATTATTCCGTTTGACGATTTACTACTGATTAATGGATTTTTGAACGGGTTCAATTTTATATGTTTTAATCGTTGAAAGATTAGCTAACGGTCGTAATATTGGATGCAACTTAGTTGCGGGCGCTCCATATATGCAAATAAGCAGTGCATAGGTACCCTGTGCGTCTAGACCACCCGAAAAACCGTTAATATATTAAATGATTCTCACTTATTCAACCATTTTCCTCTTTAGGTTTGAAACCATAGGCGATCTGCTGTCAACAACAGCGCTCCATTTGACAAAAATGTAAATTAATGATTGTTTTTGCGATTACTGTCACGCATCTCTTTCTCTCTCTTACCATATACTGCTGATCTTAAGTCTCACTTATTTTGCGCTAGATATCCCAGTCTTCCGTCCTCCTAATTCTCGTGGTCTAGCCTCAATAGGCGAATACTCGATATTGAGTCGTCCAGGTAGGCACCACAATGCCAGCTATTGTCCTGTGAGATAGGAGTGTTGTGTACTTTTGGGTTTCGGTATGTGCACACTGTAGCTAGTGAAATTACTGGGTATATGATACCTTACAACCATCTAGTCGTCTCGTCATCTCTCAAGCGGGTCACTTACTGTCAGATAGCCAATTGCCCGTCCCGAAGACTTCATAACATAAAAAAGAGCTTTCGCATAAATGCAAATGTTTTGTGATAGTAGGAAGTCGTTAGTTAATTTCTTGATTAGCCTGAATCATATGAATTTTCAAAATCAATACATTCATATTTAACAAAAATATTTTCCAACGCAAAGTACTCATTAAGTTCTCCCGCTTTGAGTGTTCTGTAAAAATTAAACTTAGTTAATTAGTTAAGCCTAGGTCACAAAATCAAGGTGGAAAAAACTATACCATGTATCACTACGCATGATAGTTTTTCTGGTTCATCGGAAGAGAGAGAGAGAGAGTGACAGATTCTATCAGTTAACATCCTAACCATACTCTCTTATTCATCATCATCAACAGCCTATAACGGCCCGCTTCAGGGCACAAGCCTTGCGAGTAATTAATCTGAATGTTTTACAACGTTTACAGCTACATTACTTCATATTGAGACTAGTTTCAAAATAATTTTATGGGTAATTCATTTTATAATGAGACAAAATAGCCAACCCATTTGCGCGAAAACAGATCGCCACCGTGCACCGAACTAATTTTTAATGCACAGCAAAATCTGTTTTTAGCGTTAAACTTGCCTTAGTAATATTAGTATAGTCGATGGTGAATTATCGAACGCCGAGGCGGTCGCGGGCGTCCGCGCAACAATTACCAGCGCTCATCTTTGTACACGCATGGCGCACAGCGTTGATGCTATATTAAGGTTTATTACCAACGGCGAAATTGGCCCAGCGACCGCTGAGGAAGCTGCCCACCGAGACCTATTAGCGGCATTACATATTTCATATGATCCACCGTCGATCGACCATTATGGGTGTATTAAAACGCCGTCCGACCGTCTCCCGATCATGGGAATATGCACAGCGTTCACTTTTATCTACGTTTTTTTTACAGTTCGGTAAATCGGTATTCACGAGCTGACGCGTACATTATGGGAACGGAGTCCGAAACTTTTAATGGTTTATATCTTTTTACTCTGGTGCTGTCGTGTGAAAGATAAAGACGCGTAATTGATTGAAGCTTACTATCTGGGTGCTTAAACATTCGTTTGATACTTTTAACACCGTTTTAATAGATCACTGCCTATTTAAGTGATAGTAAAGTATTGTGAGTAATAGTATAGTAAAGGACTAGGATATTTGCCGCAAAATGGGGGAGACCTATGTCTAGCAGTGGATTATGATAGGCTGAAGAGAGAAGACAGAGAAAGTATTGTCAGTGGGTTTGTTATAAATATGAATGTTATTATTGGTAACCATTCATCATTAGCAAATTAATGAATCGTCTTATTTAACAAAATAATATCTTGACTTAGTTTAAATTTTGTGAATAAACCTTAGGCAACTCTACATTTAGAACATAATAGGTATATTGAGACCTAATTTTTTTTTCACTTCTTATCATCTAATCTTCGTAATTCAAAAGGTCTGTTTGACGCTCGAGTAAATCACGGTTAGCACACCGGTCTGCCTGTCCTACTTTTTAAAATGTATATGATTTTTTTTTTGCCACACTCTTAATATGAAATCCCATGTTGGGCACAGACTTTCCACACAGCGTGGCTATGTGGAGATAGGACTGTTATCCACTAAGTACTCCTTATACACAAAAAAGGATCCGCAATTGTTCACGACTCGTTATATTCGAAAACAGAAGAGAAATAACGGAAAGTTACTAAACTAACGAGAGTAGTTAACGGAGATATGACCCTTGTAGTGTTATTCGTGCATATGACGGCTCTTACGCCAAGGGTTCCTGGGCTCAATCCCCGGGCAGTACAAAAATTTGTGTGCATAAACATGGCTGTTTGAGGGCCCTGGCTTATGCTGATTGAGTCCATTTAGTCTAGACGTCATAGCACAGATATTGTATTAATAACGGGGAACATTGAGTTCTTCATTAAAACTATGTATGTTTAAACATTATGTTTTAATTTTGTCACATGTTTTGTATGCGATGTTTAGATGTAATAAATGTTTTCTTTCTGTTTGTATAGGGTGTTTGCGGTATAATATGTACGTCTTAACAAATAAATATATTTATGTATTTAAAAGTTTGCGACTAGATAGCGCTGTATGATTTTTTTAAGTGTTTATTCAGTTTAGGTCCTTAAATGTTAAGTGAATGTTAGTGGATATTTATTTAAATAATATTTTTTCGTCGCCCATCCGATAAACGTCCATTGCGCTAGTCGGTTAACTTGAGCGATTGTTAAGCTTACGCGCTAGCATCGCTATCAAGCTTTATTTTTCGTATTTTACGTTCCAATCTACCTGCACTTAAACATTTTTTTTTTTCATTTCCATCATACATTTAATTAAAATAGTTATTGGTGGCGTTTCTCAGATATCCCATTCGAAGTCGATCGCGGCTTAATAACATTGCTTCTGCATTTATGTGGCTTGTCCTCGAAGTAATTTAAAAATAAAATGTAACCTGTATTTTGCTGGTTACTCACAACGTGGCCTGTAATAACGTGAAATTTGGATCAAAAGCAACTTTTTGTCCGTTTCCCTTGCCATTAGCGGTCTTGTAATAAAAAAAACTTTACCGCAAATATTTAATGCAATATCCATTTAATATTCCTTGTACAAATACATGCCAGTTCGACATATTCGAATATCGCCAAATGCTCCCGTCATAATTTTATTTTATGTAGTATTTTACAGCTGATCCAGCAGGCTCTAGAATTCGACAGCCAGTGTAATAGGTTGAAACAAATAAGTACCAAACGTCACTGAAATCTCAAATTGGATTCAGTGATGTTCACAAGTACCTTCATTGCTACCTTAATCTTAAAAAATCTATATCTGTTGACACCTTTCGTTCGAAAATGATAGAATTTGTCGCAATAATAATGAACGCATTATACGGATTGTTAACCGCAAATTTGTAAGCGTCGGTTTGTAAACTGCTTTTATCAGAGTTTCGTAGGCAAATGGCAAACAATGGAATCCTTGTAGATTATCATGCCTGTATGTATGTCCCTCCCCATGTCACAGCCACTTTTCTCTGAAACCTTATGAACTGTAATCTTGAACTTTGAAAGTATATGTAATCTGTGAACCGCACTTAAAAACATAGGTATTTATATTTTGAAGCTCTCCCGTACTTTGGACTAAAACCAATTTTTTTTCATCAAACCCCACAATTGGTTAGTAGCCTCAAACCCACATTGAGGTTTCTAATATATATTTTTTATAAATTTGTAGTTTGCGCGAGAGACACTTTCAAAGTGTTGAAGGTGTGGCCCCTTCATCCCTCAATTATTTTTCCTACTTACTCGACTCTCGATTATTTTGGACGATTCTCACAATATATTTATAAATTGTAGACTGTGTTATTCTGATACATAAATTGTATTATTGTTTAATTGAATCAATTTAGTAGTTTTTCCGTGAAAGACTAAACAATCCATCCATGCATACAAATTTACGTATTTATAATGTTAGTAGGAATATAATGCATGATCATCATTATTTTCCCCATTAGATGCCCAAGGCTGGCCCCCCCGAAGCATTTATGTCAAAATATGATGTGTGGCGATTATGAAAATATATAAACAATTTTCTATCGTACAACCAGGGGTTTGGGCCCTCAAGGTCCTAATCAAACTGGGAAAAATAGCACAAGGTGACTTTCACTATGAGGTTACGAGCCCCGGTTCACGAATCGATCTAAAACGGCAGCTCAGACCAGATCACTGGGGCAGTTTATTTACAATACATTTAAATAGATATTATAATTTGCCCTACTCTTTGGAAACCTACATACTGCAGTATGATTTGCCGAATTAATAATTTTACTGTAGTATTCTGTACGTTATTTTGACATAAAACATAATTGATTGCAGATTGAATTTTGGTTCAATGAATCACTTTAAATGATTTTAAATCTGATGCCGACCGGCTTCAATCGTTTGAACTAAGGCATTAGGTAATATTAATAATTTCATCAGGCAGCAGTATTCCCTGAAAAAAAATTCATTGGAACCTTTAAGAAAACAGCGTATTGATTTCTAAAAGAAAAGTAACGCACCGATGACACTTCTGGTGTTGTTGTTCATAGGCGGAGATGATCACGTTCCTTCAGGTGACTCTTTTCGTTTGTTTCTTATAACATAAAAAGGTATATGGAAGATCCGATGGAAGTGTTACCATGAGTGTGTTGTGCATGTGTTGTGATGATGAATAATTATATCACATGTGTCTTTTTATTACTTGTTAAACCACGCAAAATTTTATTTTTTGTTTACCTTTATCTATATTTTCCTTTGTTCCAGGACCCCTTCACGGTAAGGATGCGTAAGAAAATGGAAACGATATTTTAAAAAAATATTTAATTAAATATTTTTTTTTGATGATATTTAATTGTTGGTTATTTTATTGATTAACTTTAAACTCACTTTTAAATATTCTCATAAATATTTTTTCTACATTTAAATTAAAAGAGTATATATTATTTACGTTTATAAATAATAATTTACCAAACTTGCCATAAATATAAGCTTTAATGTGATTAATATAACTTTTCAATGTCCAAAATAATGTATCTTTATTTTCCGGTCCGATCTCCAATGCTGTTTTCCACAAAAGGGTGTAAGTATCAATATTTAAAATTAAAAAAAAAAATTTTAGTTCCGTGTACATCTTTTACTTCTATAATATAGTAAAATAATATTACAATGAAACTTGTTATAGGTGTTCCTATGATTCAAAAGAAATATTTAAAAAAATAATTATTTTATGTATAAAATGTCTACATTATAACAACGTTTATACAATATTTGATAATGTACACTAAGTAAACCAGGTAAGGGACAGAAACCATCACTTGGGGCGCAGACAAATCAACGTACCTATCTGTCACTATACGTGCAGTGTAATTACGCATTATTACACACCATAGTGATGTGACAAGACGTTAATTAGAGCCGTTGAAGACGCATCGTTCTGCAGATCCTAATTGACGTACACGTAAAGGCAATCAATACGCGGTGGTAGCGGATATTGCTGGCACACAGGACATATAAGTGTTCATTGCAATGAATATATATGTACTGAACAATAGAATTGTTGGCACCACCTCACACCGCTACGCCATTAAAGTATACACAAATACATATAACACCTTTTATTCCATCAATCAATTAGGCAACCAGCCTGAAACATAACATCGTAGAGTACAGGCCACTCGAGCATGGCTGCAAAAGGTTAAGTTTGTGTGCAACGCGGGCCCAAACCGAATTGGTGGGTGTTTACGACTACGTTGTATGATCATTCACGTTGAGATAACAATTCTTGGGTCACCCATCCGATGACAGACCGATGTTATAGTTTCTCAACTTACACGATCGATTACTACACGTATACTTATGCTTCCGACACGTAACAATAATTTTATGAGGCCCCATGAATATTATTGGATATCTATTTTGTCGGATTTTAATGGACGGTTACAACGTTTTACATTTCTTTTTTACACGCGTCGCGGCTCACTTGCCTTTTAATGCAGCGTTGCGTTGACCATGTAATGAATAAAGTGAACAATAAGCAAAAGTCATATACGGTGTAACAATGTGCCTAGTAAATGCAGTAGTTGATCACAAGACACGAAATTGCTTTTTAAAACGCTAAAACGGAATGGCCTAAAACAATTTACACTTTAAAGTGGCCGGAAGTGGTACGTTTTATGGACCTCTAAAACTCTTTTTTTTTCTGTTATATAAAATTAAATAGAGACATCTCGGCCAAGATTGATCGTGTTAGCCCCGGTGAATAACAGAGACATCGTTCTAATTAAGTATTAATAGGGAGCCGTAAATAAGTTTATATATTAAATTAGCCGTAAATGATAAAGGCGTTCAGCATAGAGGCGAGATTTATATAAACCAAATTATAAAGGTTTACTTCGTCCGAAGGCATCGTAATCCCGCTTTAAATTTATTAGCTTAGCCGACGATACATTAGTAATTCCGTTGTCTGCCGACCCGGAAACGTCGGTTTGATTTTTTTTAACATCTCAAGTTCTACTCGGATAAGTAATTATCTTAAGGACTCGGATTGTCAATTGATTTTTTCATTCAATTTGGCTTTTTTATTGACCTGTTTACTGTTTGTTTTTAATTTAATTCTTTGATGTATTTTACATATTGCTGTGCCGATGCCGCGGGGCTTTTAGTATGTGAGTATATGTTAATATTCTTCTTTGCTTTTAATATTGGACTAACACATTTTTGGGTAATAATTATTAATATCCCATTTACCTATTGGTGGGTAAAAATCTCACGATAAACTATTATGATTTCTATTGTTTCCCCGCAACCAGTAAATGAGCGTATATTTTGTTACCTTTGCTATGATGTGTTGGAATTTAAGTGTAAAATAATGCATGGCTTGATAATCAATCGACTAATATACAGACATATTACGAATACTTTGTAGTACAGATATATATTATAAACTGAGACTTACATTCTTGTCGCATATTAGTAAATAATGTCTCACGGTGGGATAACTAGTAGGCGATATTAGCTAAAAGCTATTAAATATTACTGTTAAGATATTATTGATATCGATGTGATCTTATAAAAAATCTTATATCTTAAAAAAATAACTATCTTAACGATTTCAATCCAACTAAATAACTATCAGAGAACGTTTATTGTTATCCGTTTCGAGAACCGTCCACAACAGAAACAAAGCTAGCAACGTAAATCTGTTTCTTAACACACCGACTGTACTGCGTTAAAATGGATCGTTGGTGAATGCCCCCACAGTGGGTGGGTATATAGTTATGTGTACCTACGTGGAAAATCGCGCTAGTGCCCAACGTGCGCAAATTAACAGCGTTTCCCCAGAGGCCAATATTTCTCCGGGCTACGTCGAACCCGGTACCGCCCGCCGCTAACTACCCGACTGAATCAGCGGCGATCACGCCTACACCTTGTACATACGTCGATTGCTACGTTACACGTACCCTCCGTTGGAGTAATATATCGCAGGGTCACGACGAAAGTGCCTTAAGTCGGGATACTAAGATTTCCGTTTTGGATAGACGTTATGGTCGGTACATACTGACTAAAATTTGTAGTGTCAAATGTTACGAAACCTGACTTGGAACTCTTACGATTAAATAGGCAAGGAGGATTGCGAACGTGAAATACACAAATCGTATACCACCTACGTGTCGCTGTTTTATATTTTAACTTTTCAATAATATATGGTCCTAAATGGGGCCGTTAGGGCACGACAGCGTTTATAGCTTAGTGTTTGTTTATTTCTGTTTAAATGTATAGACCAAACCCGGAAACTTAATACCTATTAGCGTTCATTTCTCAGCCATTATAATTCAGTTATATATAAGATACTTGCTACTGCATTTGCAAATTTAAAAAAATAGTCTGTAGCTTACTTAGCAAATTGAATTATATTAATTTCTAAAAATTGTGTTTTTCGACTTAGGTGTGTGTCTTGAGTTTGCGATATATTCGAGACCTTACTGCTGACTGAACAGCGTGTTTTATCTACCTGCCTTTGAGGGTTGCCGTACTAGAACCTTTGTGGGATAGATGTATATGTAACGTTAAACTAGAAGACGGATAATTAAATGCTTCTTCAATATGCTATACCATATACCTAGGGTAAATACCTTTCATAGTTGTAGGCTTTAAATGACTAGACTTTTCAGATAAATATATTGTACTGTGAGCGTCGGTGGCTCAATGGTTTGGACTGTTGGCCTTCTATCGGGAGGGTTGAGCTTCAAATCCTGCCACGTACCAATATGTTTTCGAATTTTCGAAATTATATGTACTTCAATCCGACGCTCTTACGGTGAAGGAAAACATCTTGAGGAAATCTGTGCACGCCTGCGAAAAGATTCAAAGGTTGTGCTTGAAGTCATCCAACCTACACTGGACCCGCGTGGACGACTAAGGCCTAAACACCCTATACGGGTAGGCTCGTGACCCTCGGTGGGGACGTTTAATGAGCTGATGATGATATTGTACTATTTCCCCGCCATAACAACTGTTGTAACAATGATGTAACTGGATCTAGTGACTTTAGATCTTAGAGTATCAAAACCTAGTTATATATACTCCAAGCTTTAGATATATAGTTACCTACCTAGTGAGCAACTGTACTATAATCCCATTTTTGAAACACAAGTTTTTTTTGGATACTAGGGGAAAGTTTTTTTGGATACCAAGTGAGCTGCCCGCATGATTTCTGATTTTTTTGATTAAAAAAAAATACTCTTATAGATATAATCTCTTCTCGTAATACCTTAAGTAATTAACGGAAGTGATACCACATAGAGTACAACGACTTAATCTTATTTTGTATTTACTCGTACCAATTACTAGTCCTAAAATCTAATTAGCTCCATTACTCCATCTAAGTGGCGGCCACTCGTAGTTAATCTCATATCTAAACACCCGTTGTTTCAAATTATGATTCGGTTACCATAACATTTTAAAAATTAAAACGACCACCGATGATAGCAAGCTAATTCCTATAACTATGTTAATAACACCTACCTCAACCAAAATATAATCTTTAATCTGGATGCAAATCATTCTAATACGTTCCGATTATAAAGAGCTATAATTTCAGCATTATATTGTCCATCAAAGTGTTTTACATATATAAAAATAAAAAGCTGGCAATCAAGTAATTTGTTTCTCGACCTACTAAAGTTTTCGTGATCGTATCGTGTTTAGCTTTTGAATATTTTACTTCATAATTTGGCATCAGTTTCAAAATTACACCTCGATTATATTAGCAATTTTACTAGTTTGCCAAACTCCCGGTTTGTTTGTTGTTTTCCATGGTGGTCGCGTGTGGTTCTTTTTATAACCATCATAATGACATAAGAGGACCTTTTGTTACATTAGATAAGTGATAAAAGGTTAGAGGCGGCGTGAAATCGTCTTTGTGGGTGGGTGACTCAATCCCTGTTTCTTCCGCTATTATATTTACATTGAAAATATTTACGCACATTTAAGGTTATTCTATCTATATTAACTTAACATGGCATATTATTAGTTAATATGAATAATATTTGTTTTTCAAAACAATATAATTGATGTGAAAATACTTATGCCTAACACACCTACGTCTTGAAAAACAAAGAAGCTTATACCATAAAATCAAATAATCCAAATAACCTTGTACTTAATATTACTAGACACCACGATTCAAATTGAATGTACGAAAGTTCCTTAACACAAATATCTCCGCTTAGTGGGATTCGAACCCTTAAACTTTGGTTTGTAGCCGGGGACCCTGACCGCACGATTAGACGGTCTACCGTACAGTTTTGTATTGGATAATGGCATAGTATATTTTCAATGTTTAAGAGCATTTTGCTTTGAAGGTACCTATGTTATAAATAAATGATAAAAAATATAATATAGTGACAATAATAACGTCAGACATTTAAACAACACCATCTAGATTTAAACTAAGCACTAGCCAAACAAACCTGAGATTCGGGCGCTACAGAACGGATGTAATAGCATTTAAAAATATATATTTAATCTTTACATAAAATACACCCAGATTATTAAGAACAAACATACGTAAGTATGTAGATAAGTACTACTGCTTGGGCATGGAACCCGGATCGTCATGTCATTAAGTAAATAAATATTTACCACCCAGATGGCCTGGTTAAGGATCGGTCCGCGTGAAAATTCACTCAGCGTATTAGGCTGAAATAATAACGATGATGTTGAAATTATTTAAAAATCATTACGGTAAAAGTATCATTACGATCTCTTATTTCCGGAGTCTTAAGCAACGTAACTTTGCCGTGGTCCATATTCAAAATTCGGTTAAATTTAGTTTTTTGCTGTGTTTTCTTTTCTAATTTCCAACATTTTGTCCGGCTGACTACTTTCACTACTACTGTGCTGTGGGGTAAAGACTACAAGGGGAACCCATAAACAATAGAAATTTAATTGTTTGTCGTGACATTGCGCTCAAATCTGTGGTAAATGGATTAACATACGAGTGTAACAGTCTTGTAAAAGCGAAATAAACTCCAGAACGGTATATCGGCATTGGATACACCACAAAACGCGTACAGCAATAACGAGCTCTTCACAATAGGAACAGTAAATAGTTAATGTGTATTGCACATTTCAGACGGCGATGCACTGGGCCTGCAAGCGGGGCGATGAGAATTTGGTAAAACTGTTGGCGGGCTCGGCGCGTCATTTAGTGAACGAGCGCTCGGTGAGTGTGCATTATAAACTATTCACGTAATTGAGTTATTACATCGGATACCGCAAAGGGGAATAGCAGTCTAATACTGGTGGATTACTACGATATGAGTAATAGGAGGCGTTGTTGTAAGTGCAATTTAAATGCACTGTTTAATTTTATCAGTATTAGTTTATTTGGTATTTATGTGGGAAGGCCAGTTCTCCGCAGTGGGACGTTAGGTATTTACTGACGACATTAGATGTCACATATTAGTTTTATAAAACTATATGTTGTGTTTGATTAAGAATGAGGAATAATCATTATATGTACGTAGGTATGTGAATGTAGATGCATTGCATTATATTACATTCAATGGTAAAAGGAAAATGCTAAAATAACTTTATTTTTATCTGGTTTTTCGGTTGCTACTCAGGCCATAACACTGGCCTGTGGGGTCACCTTTATTGTTCATCTAACAGCTCAAGAAATGTGGGATTCTCCCTTGATTTGTGACATTTCAAACTCATTATTTCTGAAAATGGCAAATTATTTCGACATATTTTTTTATACCCGGTTTCTTTTCTTCGCATGTTTATACCAAACATATTTTTGCTAATGGGACCGGTGACCACGCCCGGTATTCACTAATATTTGCTACACATTTCGTCCACCTAATATATATCTACATCGTTAGTGAAATAGTTTCAGGATAGTTGCCCCCGGGGCAGCTGTCCGAAGAAGTACACCGGAACCGTTATCCTGTCCGATACAGAGCCTCTTTTATCGAATAATGAAAGATTACTGTTACGTTATTGTTTTTTTTTTTCATAAAAATATAAAGATACTGTTATGTAAAGATAGCTCAAAGACAAAAGAGTAGCTGCTTCAGAGTGGATTGATTAAAACAGCGAATTTACTATTTATTGTTTATTATCTGTGGTAGAACATTCGATCAACTTTAATTTGTTAGTGCCTTTAATTAAGTGAATCCGCTAGTGTTTAATTGCACGTAAAAATGACAACCACGTTTTTATTTAAATTCTATCTAAAATAATAAATTAAGTGACGCTGGACAATTTGGATGGTGGTTCTTTTTTCTTAGCGAAACTGAGACGCACCTTCTACTAGATACTGATCTTAAGTTAAATGTTAATAATTTATTATATTAAATGTTGAAATGTAACACAAAATATTTTCGATACTCGTGCGCGGCATCTCGTGTAGAAATTTCGCGAACAGAAACTTTAAGGATAAGTTTCCAAGAGCATGCCGAATGAGTTTGAAACTTCGATGCACATTTTGCGTGATACTAATGCAGTCTGTTCCATTTATATGGGGAAAAAGGATTTTTGATATATTTTTACTCATGTTTTTTAAAAACCTATTTCATATGACCCGGCTAATTGGAAAATTTTCTTTGATATTTCTCATTGCCTGATTTCAATGGTAATTGTTTGCTTTGCAGTGCACTATTATTGAACATTAAGATCATTAGTGTTGTGTGTGCATTTTATAATGACCTATATTTAATCATGTCTATCGACTTATTTTTACATGTTTTAATTAATGCCTGTTTATGTGAAAATTTACAGGATCTGCAAAGTAATTGAAATATCTAAGTGTTATCTATCCTATTGGTATCATGTTTGAACATAGGAAGATATTCTTAAACTTAACGATTATTGTGTAGGTATAAGTACTAGAAGATTACTTCTAAGTTTTTAAACTACACCCTGGTATGCTGTATACTGTATTTTAGGTTTTCTTTCAGAGGATAGATTAAATTTATGTAGCTATATAACTAAACATATTCATTAATAACGTAGATTTAAAATCGTAAGTTATGATAGTTATCAAAACAGTTATTTTTTTTCGTACTGCATGCAGACTAGGTCCATTGATGCCTATGATTGGCAGATATGTCATTATGCACTTATCGGCGATCCTAACAGGAGTTTTTGAACCAATTCAGTGTCATTAAGAGTGCTTCGTTCATGGTGGCGATATTAATCGTTGACGTGTTCGAATAATGGTTCATTCCCTCGTGAACACAACATAAACTAAAACAATGACAAATTGCCTTTCATTTACTCAGAACTGAAGTCTCACTACGTGTTTACATCTGGCCCTCGCATCGAGTTTAATGCTCACCTAGATTTAATGACCAATCAAATTTACTTACAGGCGGTTTGCCGTTTTACGGTATCGTTAAGAGTGTCATTACTTTTTTTTCATGTGGTGTCCGCCGTCGGCTGCTGCAGAATGGGGTAAGTTGGAAGCTATTTTATGGCGTTGTGTACTAGCTACTTGTGGATTCGGGGGTTGCCTTATGAGTGTTTAGTATCTGTTACGAGTAAGTATTTAAAAGCTTTTTGATTATATTGGCGAAGATATTTTGTTACTTTTTTAAAAGTGATGGAAATAGTTGTATGCACCTTTTGGATCCAAGTGAACCATACATTTGGATTGCATCCTACCAAATAGCGGATGAGCCTTTGGTGACCTGCCAACCCTGAATAAGTGTGATTAGTGAGTCAGTCTTAAACTCTTAAAGGTGAAATTTATTAGGAAGTCTTGTTTTGCGGTGGTCGTGAAAGATAAAGCAACAAATAAAGCCATGCCTTATCATCACAACTTATATCCAAACGGACACGGTCTTCAAAGAAATACCTCAATAACGTTACTGCGAACCGATCCTAAACGGTAACCTAGAACGTTGCGTGCATACCTCGAGAATCCGATTTGCCAATGGTTCTTACAAAAAAAAAATTGACGTATCTAAGAAAATTAAGTGCTTTGATTCCGATCTATACTCGTAACTCACTTCGATGTTTTTAAGAAATTAGTACTGATTACTAAAATTTTAATTCCTATTAAGAATATAGATTTAAAATATGCCATGTCTGTTTCATCGGCAGCATGAAAACCCTTTATTTGCCAGTATTTTTTCCAAGTTTAACAGCTGTCGCTCCACTATGTATTCAATAATCCAGCAAAAGTTCAATATGTACCCAAAACGGTATTCAGTATAAATATTAGAATTCTGAGACGCTATAATATAAGCTGGAACGGGAACAGATGGTTTAGGGTCTTTTTGTCTGCTCGCGAATTGTCAAATTCGTTTTCTATTTGCGAAAAAATATTGTACTGCTGTTAAAATGATTAAATGGTGAAAGTTTTCTTAAGATCTGTTGTTCTCCTTATGAGCTGATGTTTTGATGAATTACGAGACGATGTTTCGATAGAGTTTTGGTTTAAACTAAACTAGTATTCACCAATTATTCAAATAAGTTATTTTTATTTGAATAATTGGTGTATGGTTGCGTTAAGTTCATCATCATTAGAGCCTTAAATATCTACTGCTGAACGAAGGCCTCCACTAATAACCTCGACGCGTATAAATCCCTAGTCGTCGAAGTCAATGGGTCATCCGCCACCTTAACCAGGTCAGCAGACCATCTAGTTGGGAGTCAGGCCTTGCTTCTTTATACTAGGACGCCGCTCGAGAACCT
The DNA here is from genome assembly GCA_019425675.1 of Leucinodes orbonalis. NCBI lineage: Eukaryota > Metazoa > Arthropoda > Insecta > Lepidoptera > Crambidae > Leucinodes > Leucinodes orbonalis. The sequence continues at coordinate 142,910 of PQWD01000869.1, read as the reverse complement.
AAACGCCCCATCGGTTCTATGCACTGTGAGCCCTCCTAAAAATATAGAGCGTAGCGTAATGACCGGTAATATATATTTTTATTTGTATCATCAATTTATTATATGTATTGTACCTCAAGTTCTACATAACAACATTTTGTGAAATATGGTATGCACAATAAATACATATTTAATGAATAGTTATCCTCATTGAAATGACGGCATATATTACCTATCTATGAATACGGCATAACAGTGCGTTTCTCAAAACCAATAAAGATCTCGGTCAATTCTATACGACATATGAGTACGTGTAAATTTAGCACTTCGCGATATCCACGATCCAGGTTAACACTTATCATAAATCTTGCGTGATAAAATCAATTCAGACCATAGTTTCGTTTGACGGTAACAGTTCCAATTTCGCCGAAGAACATAATGTCTAATGCGGTTCGGAATTGAGTTGAATTTACAACGAAAATCAATTGTGTGTTGTTCGACAACAATTGTTAAGGATCAAGCAAATCTAACGCTGAGAGGAACTTTATTGATTTCAATCGAACGATTTTGAAATCAATTTAGTAATTTACAATTGAACTGTGTCTGCATGCTAAGACTTCCATCGTTGCAGTTCTAACTAGAAGTACATAAATGCTGGATGAATTAGTGAAAGCTTGCAGATAATTGACTAGCCTATATGTTGTCTTTTAAGTTAATTTGAAACAAATATTGAAAGGGTTAGGATCTCTTAAACGCATATCTCCGAGTCTTTCTGTCTTGAGTAGGGTACCGGCATATTAGGTTTTAATTAAACCATAAAAATGTTCAAAGACATTGTTAAAATTTTCATCAAATATTATTTTATAACTTAAAATATATGGACCATATATACCTTTACAATTTTCACATATGTAAGTGTATTTGTATAAGAAGTGCATTAATTTACTTAGGCGTTTATTACGATATTTTGTGTGATATAATATTTTTGTACGTATCTTTACAGGGCTATACTCCACTGCACATAGCAATGCAGTTCGACACGAAAATGTATATAGACTTCTAGTAGAAGTGTATGGTAAGTTTCGTTAAAACAATAATAAGGGTTGTTCGTTAAAACAATTTAAACAAACAAATGAATAGCAACAAACTGGGCAATATTATTATATATTTTACTCATGTGAAAATACCAAATTACAAATGTAAGTTAGTGGTTAGGTCCCACTAGTTAGGAGTTGTTCCACTATACATTTTATGTTAATATTTCATATATACGAGTACAAAATGAGGTAGCGATTTGTCGATTATTCGTTGAACCTTTCTTATGTCTTCAAAAGCTTTTAAGAGTAACAAGATCTTAACGCCATCTAGTCTTGTATAATACACAACATAACGCCGTTTGATTTCCATGATTAGTTATAAAGGTGCGCCATCTCTGAGCATGTTGAAGTATAACGTAGGCCCGTTACACCCTGCTTATTTTGTACCTTCCTTTAATGTAAAACCTTCATCGCCCGATTGAAATTTATAGCGCCATCTAGTGATAAAGGTTACGATTAAATTGCTTATATTAGCAGGGTTTGTATGGAAATAATAGTATCGTTTGTCACTTTTAGAAACTGTTTAACAACCCTGGATGAGTAAGTATTATCCTTCAGGAGTTGCACCCTAAATAAGCATGACAGCGCCATCGAGTGCGACATGTGTGAACTGTTTGCCTAAATTACTGGAAGTTTATGATTTCACCGAGTCGTACCAAAATACCGAGGTCCTCGGTAATACTATATGACAGTATATCGAGGTTCTCCTTATTTTTATATCACTTACATTTCAAATGCCAAAAATATTTTTGATAATTTTCATTTGTCTTGACATCAAATCAAAAGAACCTTTTGTTCCAAAAACATGAAATTAACCGCGAATCATAACAACATACCTGTTGCAGTCCACTTCTGGACATAGGTCTCCCACTTTTTGCGCCAGCTATCCCGGACCACCGCTTTCTTCAACGAGCCTTCACCTGCGACCTTCCGCAATTAATATAAGATGTGCCGGCTGGCCGCCGCTCAGAACTAAATAGAAGGCGCCACTGAGACCACTGCGGTCAACCGGCATCGGTTTGTAGATTTTTTCCAATGATGTTCTGTATATATAAAGGTAGATACGCCACCCGTGCCTCAAAAATGAACCGCCAAAGAGAATACAGTTTGTAGGCTTTAGTTTAGGTAAATGTACGCTCATTCGAAATATGTATATGTGTGCTGTTGCTGCATTCGGAACACTTTTTCAATTGTTTTGTGAGCATATCACGAATCTATACTTTTTACATCATTGTTATTTTATTATAGAAAAATAAACTGATGTAACTCTTCGTACCCTTGAACCTATGATAGAATTCGCAAGACAGGATTCGCAGTCCATGTCGAACCTGCTCTATGCGAGGATGTCCATGGGGGATAACACTGCGTCGGCCATAATGCGGTCTTCGCTTTAAATTTCCATGATTTCACTATCACCTCTATCCACGTTACTGCCACGTACCGGATCGCTATTCTCCTCAATACTACATTGATCTCCCTGCAACCCCAACCCGAGGAATAAATCCCACTCCTAAGGCTCGTTGAATTTTTTACCGAGAGCTATCTGCGCTTGCCACTTGTCCCGTGAAGCTGTGAAGGTCTGCCATGGGGCAAGACCTAGAAGTCATTAAATAACGTGATTTTACCAAGAAATAATTGATTTTAGATGCCGACCCTAATGTCCGGGACTGGTCTGGGAAGAAACCGAGGCAGTACCTGGTTCATATGGATACTTCGCTGTCGCCCGGCTGTTATCGCAGTAAGTATTCCTATTGTTACCAAAATACATAAGAACAGTTTCTCCAATCACCCGTTACAGTACTTGGCTGGACTTATCTCAGCCTATCTCAGGTTCCTTATAAAGGTTAGGTTCAATGAGAGAGCGATGCAAATTATCTTCCTCCTCTTACGGCACCCTCAGGAAGTGTAGCGGAGGTGGCTGTTGTATTATCATCTGTCGTCACCAGTCCGCAAGAACTCGCCTATGTATAATCTCCCGTATAGTATCTATCTAACATGATTCTGACGTCAAGGATTTTGGCAGTGATATTTTTCACATTGATGAGGTCCTGAAATATCAGTTTTAGGAGCCAAACCAGATTCCCGAGTAGGCCAAATAGGCTCTAGCAATCCACCCGTTCCATGAGACCAGAATAACGGTACAGAAACTTCCAAATAATTCAGAGGCCATGTTATAGTATAGAATGTTACCAAACAATTGTATTACAGAAGCGGACACGTATGACTTGAGACGCACCGTTACCAACCCACCGGTCATACGAATCACACAAATACGCTAATACAATGTCAAGTAAGGCAAAAGTTTGGCAAGGTTTAAATGTTAATGCACAGTTTTGTTTACTCTGGCTGTTAAAGTGAGGGGCGGAGCTTCGTCAATGCTATCGTTTGTAGATATATGGATAAATAATATTCATTATGAAAATAACGCTCAATACCAAAATGGTATGGTGTGTTTTTAAAATCATATTAAGAATATAGCAATACTTGAAACTCATAGGCACGGTATGCTCACCGCTATAAACTAGAATGTGCAAATCTTAAATTAAAAAAATATATATTACAATATACATTAAAATAATTCTGCAGTAAAAAGTGGTTAGTGAACATTTTCCCTCAAAATTTGCACTAAAAATGGTACTGTGCTACCGAATCACTAACTAATATTTTTAGACACCTTGGTGAATAAACTATATTTATGTTTATAAAATCTTTTTGAAGAACTAAATTTGTTATGTGAATTTAGGTAACGAAGTAGAATCATTTTTTAAGGTAAAGCTAATTTAAAATTGCGTATTGGGTTTGGTGTTTTCTTGTAAATGTATATTACACTGTACAGTTTTATATTGCTAACAACACGATGCACTTGTATTCATATTAGCACAACTTTTTAAAACTATCATCACATTCTGTTAACTACTGATAATATTTTAATATGTACATAAACATCAGCAGAACTGTTTTAATATCAAATAAAGCTTGAGAAGGGTGGTAAGTATAAAAACTGTTAAATATCGGAAATATGAGTAGACAAACAACACTTACAATTTTTAGATACTTGTTTTTACTTGCGTTAAGAATTAAGCGTATTTAGGTATGTGTATGACTTTTTAATATAAGATTGTGTTTGGAGATTTTAATGTATCAGTGCAGATATAAAAAACGTTTATTCTTAACCATTTTTTTTTATGAACTTTTATTATGATTTTATGTCCATCGGTTTTGAAAAAAATATTTGTTTTTTTTTTATCTGATACAATACTATTTTTTTTTTGATAATAATAAGTGGCCAAACAAATTCAGACTCTGTAGAAATAGCACAGTGGTCTTGAGGGACCCTTTTCCTATAAATTTAACATAAATGACTTAAGAATTAGTTTTACAAATACACTTAAAACTTTATTTCTAATTAGCTATAGGTAGGTTAAAAATATCATATCTTATTAAATTGTAGATATTATTTTCTTGAAATCTTTTCTTAAAAGTAACAACATGAAATCAATGTTTTATAAGTAAGTGTATATATCACAAAATATTCGTCACTTTCACTCATATTGAAAAATTTTCTGCCTAAATAGTTGTAAGAATTATTGTACAGAACCTATGTATATACACAACCACTTTAAATATAATATTCGTGTCTTAAAACAAACCAATACATTTATTTCAGAGAAAGAAGGTTTCCTACGCATCGGCTCATTGAACGTTCGCGTGAAGAAAACTACGGAGGCGTTCAGCAACTTTCTGGGTGTTGGAGCGACCAGGTCGTCCGCCTACATACCCAAGTCGGCGAGGGACCGCGAGGAGAGGCGCTCCGATGATGGGGAACTGCACAAGACTTGGGTTCCGCTGACAATATCCAGGTATGGATTTTAGCTGAAACCGTGTTGACGGTTCCATTCAGGAAATTTTCTCATGGAATCCAAGTAATGAGTTGTGGTGTGTAATTTCATATTTCATAAATAACCTGCATTAGGAGAAATTCTTTTAGAATTTTTATTCCTGCTTACGGCTGACATAGATATATATAAAGAGGCAGTGTATTAATGTTGTCGTCTTGGGTACCAGAATCTCGCCTTTATATCCTGCCATAGAAATCATGTTTTTATTGATGATACCGATAAAAATTATAGATACCGTGATCTAAAAGAATAACATCGTGGTATTAAAAAGAAGCCACCGAAGCTCTGACGGCGAAGGAAAATATAGTTAGGAAACCTGCGCATGTCTATGAAGAGATTCAAAGGTTGCGCCATGAAGTCGGTCAATCCGCACTGGACTAGCGTAAACTACTAGGGCCTATACAGCCTATAAGGCCTCGTAGGCTCGTGCCCCTCGCTGGGGACTTATTATGAGCTTATAATGATGTACATTTTTTTTCTATTCACAGAAAGAAGATAATTTAATGCCACCGCCCATGAGCAACAAAGTCAGACGTCGGGGTGCTAGCGGACGCAAGGGTATAGCATACACAGTCGAAGCACGCCATCTACACCTGATCAGGTATTATATAAATATCACGTAGGCGACCTACCTATGTGTTTCAATATTGAACAAAGTACGCTATTACTGTTTGACGTAAGTGTCAAATATAAAAACAGTTTTTCATAGGTGTGAGCTGTCAAAAAAGGTTGGACAAAGTGTACATAGTTTGATTGCAAAAGGCTCTATACTTAGTTATGTAGATAGGTACGAGTATTAGTATGGGAAAGCCATGTTGATTTGTGTTTCGACGAGTAGTCCCTCTTGCTGTTTAAGATCTTAACGTTTAGTTGTGCCTTCGGAGTTACGAGTGTCTGTGGTGAACGTTATCAGTTACCGTCGGGTGAACCGTATAATCGTTTGCCTACTTAGATAAACCATAAACTAACCAGATGCACAATCTCACTCAAAAATTGGTCAGTTCGGCACAATTTTCTATCATAATCACGCATAGTCTTCTATCATAGTCGCTCGATACATGTCATAATGATAAAGTAGTGAGAGTATAAGCTATAATAAATTATCGAATTATTCAATGCAATTTGATAATTTGTTTATTCATTATTTATTTTGTTTAAATTTTATGATAAATCTACATGGTATTAGATTCCTATAAAACATTCCAATATGAGTAATAGGCCCAATGGATGCCAATGATGCAAAATTCACCCTGTGTTCCTCTTATTGTTAATAGATGCTTCCTATCTCAGGATCAAGAATGAAACGACATTTGACAACAGCAATATTTATTTATTATTTTATCAAAGGGTAACACAATGTTATTACTACGTGTGAATTATGAATTTTTGATACACATATAAACAAAACCGTTAAAGATAGTTCCTAGTAGTAATTACAGTGATGTACCTCCTGAATGTGTAAACGTGTAACAAACATCTACGAGTATGTGACTGACGTCTCTAGTTCGAGGATTCACCTGCTGACGCTGCAAACCGTTGTGTGTAAATAGAATAGTTTAATCCCATCGATCTTTCAAGTTTCAAAGCTGTCAGTTGTCGCAAATATATGGAGTGTTTGATGAGTTCCACTTGGAATTTCTCTTTTTGCAGAGTATAATCTTCAAGGGTCTTCTTTGATTTTTTCCTTCGTACGGGGGTACTTGTATCATTCTCGGTTACTGGTTTTGGTATAATTATGCCTTCACGCAATTTCTGGACTAAGTCGTAAAGGCCCGCTCTTTTCAAATAGTTCGACTCGGATCCCATTATATCCAAGATTTTCAGGTCCACTTCGTCAAGTTTCTTGTTCCTTGAATCTTCAGATCCCCTCATTTTGACTTTGCGAAGTTTGCTCTTAAAATAAACTGAATTTTAGTCATGTTTCAATCATAATATATATTAAGTTAAAATATTATACCTACCAGCACGCGGCTTTGCCACATGAGGTACATATCATCATAAAAATAGTCCCAATCTATGTCATCGGTAATAATTCCTTGCTTTTTAGCTTCAGCCAATACACTATCTTGAGCTTTATTTCGAGCGGGTGAAGCTGTTGTATCAAAAAGGATGTGCTTTTCCCTTTCAACCACTTCAAGAACGGCTAATTTACGTCGGATGTCATCCTTCTTTTTATAAAAACTATCGTAATTTGCAATAATGGATAACATTTTCGAGATATCTGGAATTCAAATCAAAATTAGATTTTTTTTATTGTTGATGCTATAGAAATTGTGGACCGGTACTATACTTAAATATTTGCACAATATGACGCAATATGTGTTTTTTTCTATTAAATACATTTTAATTAACTTATGACGAATACAAATACATTGAACCGTTTTTTAACCATGGAAAAAGGCGTTTGAATTCACACTATTTAAAAAACATAACAGACACTTGTTGAATAAAATGATGGCGCAACACTCATAACATAAATTAAAATATTTTTTTTTCGTTTCAAATTAAGTGAAAATGTTGATTAAGAGCTAATCTCAATATTAGCAAAATCAATAATTATAGGTCACCTTAATTATTCCACTTAAGTTTGTCTTGTTGTTAATGTAACCGGCTCTTCGTTCCGGCGCTCACAAGGCTTTGTTTGCTAATATTAAAAATATGACAACGATGCGACCGTTCGCGCACGGGGCTGGCGCTAGTGTTCGCGCAGCATTCAAAATCAATATGGGCTTCTAGAATTGATGACGCCATTGTAACTAGGCGCGTCGGGGGCAACGCTACAACCCCCGCAATTTCATGGACGGCGTATTTAAGGTATGTATATTATTTAGTACAGCTTCTCAAATGCATTAAGCGAATTTGTAAAAAAACAATATAAATGCTGGTGCGATTTTGATATTTGAAAGGCTTGCAAACTGAGACTTGAAAAAGATATCGTTATTTTACTGAGGTTGAATTAGTCTACATTTTTGGCCATCATAAGTTTCATTGCTGCCCTTAATAGATGTCGAGATTTTTTCTTTTCTGTGAAAAAATCTTCAGAGCAAAAAAATATTGATACATCACTACGCGCAGGTTCTAGAAAATATTATGTAATATGTTTTTACCTCGAATCTTCCAGGCAACACGCAGGCGCGATAGAATCTGTTTTGTATTGAATGATACAGTGTTCGTTTCTATAACTAAAAATAGTATCCTGTTTTTATGTACTGCGTTTGAAAAAAATTGTGATATAAATCGATTCGTTAAAATTCATCTGAATCAATTGCGACACAATAAGTGTCCGTTATTGAATCATTTAGCGAGACTAAATTTTTTTTTAATTCGTGTTGTAAATAAAATACATGAAGTCGGTTAAAATCCGTAAAAATCGGGTAAGATGGGGATACTCCAGAAGCAGTATGTGCGACTGTTGTGCCCCTCAGACAATGGAACACCTACTGTCTTGCCCGAACTGTCCATCTTCGTGCGGTTTCCAGTACCTCTGGATGGCAAAAGAAAGGGCGATTAAAGTGGCCCAATATTGGTTACCATATTTAACTTGTTAATCCATATCGACTCGATAAGAAGAAGAGTAAAATACATCTTTAGGTTATTCTCATTCAAGTTAATATGATATGGGGATGTATATCGTGACATTAATATATTAGAATACGCAGGCGCGATAGAATTTAATTTTATGAAGTCATACAGTTTTCATTTCTATAACTAAAAAGTAGTATTCTGCATTTATTGACTGGGTTTGAATTAAAGTATTATTTGTGATACTAATCTGTTCGTTAATATTCTATGTCCGTTATTAAAATACCTAAATGCGTAGAGACCTTAATTGTTTTTCATAAAATACATCCTTTGGTAATATTTAAATGTATGTACATCAAAATAGAAAATCTACTAAAGAAATAAAAGAACGTAACTAAAATATATTACACCCTAAACACTTAAAATAAATAATTAAAACAAAAAAAATACAATTAATGAAGTTTGGCAAGGTTCTTGGGTAATTCTCATTCGAATTAATAAATAAAAAATAATATTGTCATTGTCAACCATTTTTTCTCAATAAAATTCTCTCACATAGGTAGTTTTTAATTATAATTATAATATTTGTAAATTGAATAGCATGTACCTACAGTTAATTACTAGATGCCGCCATCATCGTAAAGCTATCTCGGCATTTACAGGCTAATCAATCAGATGTAAAATCAATAATTCTGTCTGGACAATGGATGCACATGCGCGCTGCATTCGGCGTCTCAAATGAAGTCAGCTACTTATTTCTCATTTGAGTTTACAATACTTAATAGGGAACTAATACATTGCCAGTTATTAATTGCCCAAAATAAAAGCAAAGACGTGCTTTGAATTATTTATATTGAATAATGTGCTATGTAAGTAAAATTTTGTTTCATAAATATTTTCCGTGAGCTTATTATTTTGAACTACACTTGAAAAAATCTGTTGTTTTTTTTTATTATTACGTATAATAATGTGTGATAATGGTGTAGGTAAATAATTAACATTGTTTATGTTGTGTTTCATATTAAATATTCTCCTCTTGATTGGCGTAGTAGTAGGTACTTGTTACCAATATTTATGGACTACAAATTAACCAATAAGGTAACGCGTAACAAAATGCGTTGTTCGATTGAATTCTCAAGCGAAAATTAACGATCGTTTATTATAATAAATATAAATATTGTTTAACAGCGTGTTATACTATCCTTGTCAGCATTGTAATTGCGTATTGTATTTTTAAAATATCATTGATTAATTTACTAATACTTTGATGTAATATCAGTCGCGGGTGCCGAATTTCCATGCACAAAAAATAATCCCTTTTTTACCGCGATAGTTCGTTGAAGAAAATACTTAAATCAATGTGCTTATGGACGCCATTTACAGTCGCTGGATTTTCCATACATACCGCATGAGAGTGTTATTAGATACTTCTATGTTCAGTTATTATAAAACCAGCTATATAAACTTCAACTGAAAGAAACACACGGATAGAGACAAGACAGAGAGGAACGCTGACGTGGTAGTGATAAACTACTTACGCTGTTTTAAAGAATCAATAATTTTCAAGATTCGAGATGGTAGTTTTTTATGGAAGCAATATCATGGTCTCCATACGTCTCCGGGTTCCAGCTGCAACAAAAAGACATCAAGATTTTCTTTTGGCAGAAATTTCTCAGCTTCACCGAACCAGTGTCTATGACTCAATCCTACATGCTTAGGCGAACAGCCCATAGGCGTGTGGGAAGCATTGTGCAGTACTATTAGAAAAGTACTTATGTTCACCTAAGCACAGGACAAATTTAATGTTAAATGTATGAAGCGTCTATTTCTTTTCAATGACATGAGACAAACAAAAATGAATTTTCTATTAAATCATTTTATTAAATTTCAATTGAACGATTGTTTAAATAAATAAATAATCAATTATATGAGTGTTTTATTAATAAATTTATATGTCCTATCTCTCAGTGTTTGAATTTCGCGGCCCTCCTTTCATAGAATTTATTTCGACTGTTTCCATTTTGCACATGCGTGCTGGGCTTGGCGTTGTACTCATGCGCGTTGTATACCAGCTTGAAAATGCTGACTACTTCAACGATATATGTATCTACATATGAGATTGGTGCTTATTTTAGATGCCCAATACATCTAAAATAAGCAAAGAACAATGACCATAGTCTCACTGATTTTTCTTTAATATATCTCATATTCTATTGTTGTAAAAAAAATAACACTCTTTCAAATTAAAAAGAGTTCAAGACAGTAATGTTAAATGTGGTATATATTTTTTTAATTCGATACTTTGTTATTTCAGTTCAGTTCCTCGTCTCGATTCATAATTTTTACATAAAATACTATAATATGTATTAAAACTATTTTCTGAGTCGTTATCTGGAACCTTTTATTATCATCACATATTTGTCTTGTTTATTATTACTCTAATATTTACAAAAAGATTCATATAATTATTTACATGCCAATGGCAGTTTCTTGTTATAGGTTTGTACTGTACATAAACTTCGCGCTTGTAGCTCTTCTAGGATTATTCCGCGTTTAATTAGAATATGTTTAACGATCTATGTATGTAATCATAAACTATGATTAAAAGATATCATAATGAGACACTTAAATTCAAATATGGTGAAAAAGTAATAAGCTTCATATAAAAATGTGAAAACTTCGCACTATTGGGTGCACCAACTGCACATGCGTTCTGCGCTACGTTCGGCGTTTTCCGTATATATTCGGTGTTGCACCCGACTAGAAAGAACTCATTCTTGCCAGTTAGAAATTTATTGGTTAAAATTTCTAGTACCTACATATTATAATAATTGTCAATTCACTGATATTAAATATATCAAGTATGCAAAAAGAAAAACTTGAATTCCTCGCTTCCCATTCGTAAGTTTTGATACGTGCATCGTTGCATGCGTGCTGCGCCCGGCGTCTGCCGGTAATGCACATGCGCGCTGCACTCGAAATTAATTGATTACTCGACAATTGTTTTGTATGTAATATAAATTGTAATAATTTAATTAAAACTAGTTAAATATTACGATTTATATTTTTCCAACCATTCGGTGAAGTTAGTTTTAGGTGATTTGATTACAAGAGAGAGTTGGCATGCCTAAAATTTTAATTTCGCACCCGTTCCATTCGTGCATCAACTCCGCATGCGTATTGCACTCAGCGTTTACCGGGAATGAACATGCGCGCTGCAACCGACATTCGCACCCTGACTTGCAATTCGTACGCCAATACTCTTTTATTCTTAATAAAAGCATAATTGTTCAATAATTGACTGAAGATATAGTGAAATGATAATCATCAGTGCTGCTATATAGGTGTGATAACTCGGGTAAGTGAACCTATGGGAAGTCGAATTTAAGCAATTAATATACTGTTATATACTGTATTTTTTCATCTCACAATCCATATAGCTAGTATATGGATTGTGAGATGAAAAAATACAGTTCTATTAAAAGACAAAAATTCCCATACAAGTAAAAAATTGAGGCTAGGATTGCTGCTTTCCGTAAATACCTATAAATAAATGGTTTTTTTAATGAAACGTTTAATGCGTGATATTTTAGTTTTACAAAAAAAAAAATACTTAATACCGTGAAAAAAGGTTACTGAGAGATAAATTGAGATAAAAATTGTTCAATCTGTCAATGTTTTTTTTTTCGTATTTTCTATGGCGTTATATTATAACACTGTAACTACGTGGTGCTTAATTGGGTACTCCCACATTCAACCCCCAATTTTTCTTCCGGTGAATATTTTTTTATCAACTTACCAATGAATACCTTTCAATTATAAAAAATAAATTATATATGGATAATTATAACGATGGTTTTAGGTATTGAGTTTGAATAAGTGCTTTTTGTGCATGTCAACTTATATAGTCATTTAAAGAACTATTCAAATTCATTTTTTATAATTCATTACTCATCATATAACAACATAAATATTACAACACTAAGCATTTTACAATCCCGGCCTTTTTATTTAATAAACACTAAAAACATACTAAAGTATACTTAAAAAAAAATTCAGTAATTTACTTTACTACTGTAAAGTAACGCTGTACAGTTTTATTGGTTATTCCTAATTAAGTAAAATTAAACGTTTGTTAAGAACTAGGTTTCTTGACTCTAGGCAAGAAGCGAGTCATTCCCAATACAAGTATTTCATTACTTACTGAGAAGACTCCATCGCAATACTTTTGTAAAACAATACCTAGAAATAAAGCACTTTTTATTATTAATATTAATTATTTTCGGAATTGAAATAAAAGTGTATATAGATATGAATACGGTAGAAAATAGTGTGGCAATCTATAATATATTTCCATGACCATTGCGCGCATAAACTGCACATGCGTGCCCTTTGTATGCACATGCGCGCTGCACCGGCCTTTGATTTATCTGAAGCCGACCGGACACCATTTAGCTTTGTCTCTCAATAATTTAATGTCTTTCATACGAATTGAAATCTGTGTGAAAATACGAGTTTGTAAGCAAGAAGACCATGTTAAGTACCATTTTACTTAAATTACTTCAGCTCGCGTCGTTTTTCAGGTAATATCAACATATTTTGTGCATCTTCAAAGCCTATTTCTTAGTATCTATATTTAAATACATATTATTTCAACGACTTATATTCTTATAAAACGCTTACATTCTGAAAGGCTACGAAATGTTGATAATAGATTTTAATCATATTTTAACGCTTATTTTTTATATTTTGAATTTCGCGGGAACTCTTTAACGATCTGGCAGAATGCACGTAACCGAAACTTATTTGTAACTGCTCCATCGAACCTCTGCCATCATCATCAGTGCGAATTGTATAATCAATGTTAGTAAATTTCTCAAATACAATGTCTTAAAAGAGTATCTAACCCCTATATAATTTATTCGGATTCGTGCCAAACGATTTTAGCGATCCCCACCACATTCATTCGTTTGATAATTGACATAATGGATTATATGGTGTACGTCAAAAACTCGAATGGGTTTGTGTTTACACCTGTGTATTTATTTAATTGTATTTGTATTTTGCATGACTAAATCATGGACGTATAAAAAATAATACGTATTTTTATAAGTCTATGGACTAAAAAATTAAAATAAATATAACTATTGAGACACAATAAAGAAAGAACGAGCGCATTTAAACATAGCGGTATTAGAGCGCGGTCGAATAAAATACCTGCACATGCGTGCACTAACTGCACATGCGCCATGCACTAGATTTATTACTTGCTGATCGTACGCCATTAAGGTTTTATTCTTTATACTAAATGAGTTTTTATTTAGCGTTAAATTGAGAAAAATATCAGTTTTTTTTAAGGTTAATCGCCACATAATAAACAGTGTGAAATAAATCAGAATAACTTAAGCTGGCTTCGATACCCAGGTAACTATTCACTAACTAATCAATTTTTTTAAGTGAAAAATTTCTTCAATTCACTATTGTAAGCGTTTTTTGTTTACATTTACTATCATTACCAGACAATAACTAAATTTGTAATTATTGTCGTAGTAATAACGACACCTAACTTTGTTTTATTATTTGCTTACGGCTATATATATTTCTTATAACTATGAAAGTTGTGAAGCAGTTTTATTTTGATGTTGTCTTTACGTAATTTGGCATCGTTTACGCCACCCATTCTCGTATTCACACCCATGCTTATATATATTAGGTATTTAAGTACTTAATATCAGTGCATTCTCAGGTATTATTTCAATTTAAACTAGTTCGGCACTTATTGTGACGAAAAACTAAATTAGTCAATATGAAATTATAATATTGTAGACCGGTATTGTATCTAAATTCTTCATGAAAATTATTTAGTGAAAGATATAAAGTGCTTAACAGTCATAAAATTTTATTCGTTTCAGTTTTATCATATACTATAATATAAGCACAAGGGCAATCAGATTTCGTATAGGTACCTAGATATTTATAGCATAGCTACCCAGACGCCTAGACATTATGGATTTTCCATCGTAGGTTCTAGAGCCGCGTCACGTGGAAATCCTGGCACATGCGCACTGTACGCCACCTTCATAATATTCCAATAGCTTCGATACTCATTCCATTATGAATATCAGTTGTGACAGCAGTGATATTAACAATTCTAATTGCTGTTTTAATTAAGTGTTATATGTGGTATCAGCTACGCTAACGTGAGTTTACAGGTGAAATTTAAATTCTGTTTATGTACACAATTGAAAATTTTCCTGCTTAAATTATTTTTACCTGCAATGTATAATTATATATGTTAAATCAAATCCTAATCTATGTATCGTTGTTTTAATAATATAAATAAAGCACAAATTTAAGTCATCTGTTTTGATAAATATATATTTGTAAATTGGCATTGCATAGTTATGCAATCCTTAATTAAAGTTGTAATCACTCAGTGACTGATTTCAATAACTTATTTGGACTCGCACGTAACTCATTAGTATTTTAATTTAGGCTTTTTTTTACTTTGTACCCAGTCAACCTTTTAAAAATAATGTGTGAAGAAAAAATAGAAACGTTATTGGCCATAACTAGAAATAATATAAAACAAATCAATTAAAACATTGACGGAAAAATTTTACTATAATTACAATATTATAAAATAAACCTAGTGGGCAATCCGGTACAGCCTCAGCTTACACTACAGTAATATTGGAAGTGGCGCAACCCTTGTCTTCTGTAAATGTAGAATAAAACATTGATTAATTTGTAATACAGTTTTTTAATATTTTTTAAATACCTAATATAAAGATCATCAATACGTATTGAACCCATTTGACATAACAGTACCTAAGCTTATGTTTATTTTTGACCTTTACGCAGTCCATAACGATCGATTTGACGCGTGCACCGTTGCACATGCGTGTCGCGCTAGACTCCAGACGTGGCATGCACATGCGCGGTGTTACGGAGGCAGTAAACGAAAGCTCACATATCACTTGTTGTTCTCTAGCCAACAGGCTTCGGTCGTAAATTCAGTGTAGCTATTTTGAACATCTGGAAGATTCTATTCAACGTTTTGCCTGAATTAATAGTTAAAATGGAATGGGGAAGGTTGTCCACCCATGAGAAGGCGCTCGTAACGATTAGTGTCGTTGTGAATGTATTAGTTTTTCTCTGGATCCAATACCTGCAAGAGAATATACTTCATTCATCTACCATATTTGATGAAGAGTACACATGTACTGAAGAACATGAGGATCTCCCAAACTTAGATAACAAGTGTAAATTTAGTTCTTAAAAAACGTGTCAAAGATTAAAATAAAATCATATATCAAAAATACAACTATTTTGCGAACATCAGAAATGTCCTGTTAATCTGACCAATCAGAATATAGCAACGATTGAACTTGCGCAGTGCACTTTAAGCGAGAGGTAAGTACATGAGGCATGCATCACTTGTTGAATGGCTTTGTGATGCCACTCCGTTACGACATCACAATCACAAGGGTTTACAAAAATATATCGTAATAGATGCTAGCTCTAAGTAATCAGGATTGCTAATTTTACCTACATATTAACGTGCTTTTGTTTATGGTTATGAAAGATTTATTTTTAACATAATACTGATCATTATAAAACCTTAGATCATTGTATTGATAAATATTTTTATAATTGTCGATATTATTCTAATATTTGTGCTTCTCCATAAATGTAAATTTGTTTTCAATGTATTTTTTTCATACTTCACGTCAATTGTTTGAATACCACTTTATACTAGAAACCCGTATTGGAAAAACTATAATCAATTCAAATAAAATCAGTTATTGTCAGAGGTAGACACTATACCAACTGTTGCTATGGATAACCCAGAAAAATTATCGAAATATGACCGTACCTTCATTCTAATATCGTTCGTTTTACGTCCATTAGTGCTATGCGCATTTTCGATAACTAAGTGTATACAGTGTGCATCCCTTGTTGCACATGCGCTGTCCACTAATTATCACTTATCGATCAGAAGCGTCCTCCCATTTTACGCCATTTTGTGACCAATAAGATCTGACAATTATTAAGCTATCATAACAGGTATTTAATAACGGTACTTGGTAGATAAAAGCGAATCCAATCAATATTTATGAGAACTTAAAAATCACTTATGACACTTTTAAGACAATAGTGATTAGTAACAGTCTAGCTACAACATTTCAAAATTTCAATTTACAACGAATGTTTATAAATATTGATTCAAAACTTAAAAGAGATAAATTTACGAATCACCCCAAATGTCGGGCTGAATAAGATCATAAATAAAAATTTTCAAAATCAAATATTCTTAAGACTATAAGCATTGAAAATATTATATTATTATAACAAGATCACTAATGATTATGAATTCATAAATTCTTTCTTTTATGCATCCATATCAGCAACATTCTTGGGACTGAATCCAATCCTCTTACGGTGAATGAATAAATACTTCTGAGCAGTAAATGGAATGCCAATTTCTCTTTTTTGCAAATTCAAATTTTTATTCCGTTCTTTATCATCATCATCATTTCAGCCACATAATGTCCACTGCTGAACATAGGCCTCCCCCAATAACTTCCACGCCAACCTGTTAGAAGCTATCGCATCCAGGGTACCCGCAACCTTCTTAGGTCATCTACCATTGTGGGCGGCCGTCCCACGCTGCGCTTGCCGGTACGCGGTCTCCATTCGAGAACCTTCCGGCCCAACGGCCATCGTTCTTCGGACTATGTGCCCTGCCCATTGCCACTTAAGCGTAATGCAGTCTATGTCGGTGACCTAGTTATTCTACGGATCTCCTCATTTCTAATTCGATCTTGTAGAGAAACCCCAAGCATAGCCCCTCTCCATCGCTCGTTGCGTGACCTTGAGCCTATTAAAGAGGCCAACGTAAGGACCACGTCTCAGCACCATAGGTCCGTGCCGCTACATCGACTTCATATTTTATTTGCATCAGTAAGAAAAAGTAACTCCTTCTCTCTATTTAGTTTAAAAAAGTCTCTTCTCTCTATAGTTAGCGTCAACTTGACGAAATCACGCGTAAAGTAATAAGAGGATATATATTTACGAAATAAAGGCGTTAAATAATAAAATTTATCTCTAGTGTAAAATTCTGCGGAAACTTATGAATTTCCTAGAAAATTATCAATTTGCGATTCTTATTAATTACCGGTGACATATATAAACACCCATTTTGATAATTACTCGTACCTTCAGGTAATTAAATAGCACTCACTATAATCTTTGCGTCTACTATTATTACTAGTGTTTTAAAATGCGTCTTTATAATAAATAAAGTTTTGATTTTCTGTATAAACGCAAAAAACCTATCGATTATAAATTTCTTCATGCAGATCCCTTGCTGAAAACATTTATATGGATTCCCAACTAATTTGTCACATCACTTCACTAGTCACGTCAACCTTACCCTCACTGTGTGTGAGGACAACTTGGCCAAACAACTTCATACAGGCTTTGCACTGTATTTGTACAGTGCGTGCTAACAAATGCCCATAGCCGAGTTCATTATTCAGTTAGATGTACCACAGGTTGAGGTTTGCTTGAAACCCGAATAGGTGATGACAAAACAAATACGTAAACTCCAAAATATCATCCAGCAAATATGTATCTTAGAGATTATTTAATGGGTTGGTATTTATTTGTGTTTGTATTGTTGAATTACAGCCCCGAGCACAGATAGGCGTGAGCGAGGAAGGCGACTCCGATTCGGACTCCGCCGCTGGCTTCCACGCGGCCTGGAGGCACCAGCGCTCATCCAACTACACGTAGTAAGCGGCCGATGAACCACCCAGCGCTCTCACTCAACGACCGGACAACGCGCAGACCCACTTAAAAACCCGACATAATATTTACAAGCGACAAACATTCGCAGCATAAATGCGAGCTCCGAACATTTGTATCATACAAAACGCAAAATGTGCCGGCTATGAGTGCGCGCATCACAAATTACTGAAGCTTCTGGAAGGCTACAATTTATTCACTGATACTATTGGCATACCCACATTGACGTCGGAATAAACTTTGAGCATCACATTCCAAATTCCCAAACGCATCGAAGCTAGCCGTACTGTTTCGCAGTTTATATTTGTTTAGATGTAGCGTTACTATTATTAAATAATGATTAAGAATATGTAAGGGAATACATTTAAATTACAACTTTTTTCAATATTTCGATGGAGCCGATCCGTTCCCATGCTGGCTTTATTTGATTGTATTATGACTTATTATTCATACATATGTAGCCATAGATTAGAAATCCGCGAGAATAATTAGTAAGTTTTATGTATATTCAATTCACAGATGGCATCAAGAGTGCCTTATGCTTACGTTATAAATGACTCGGATCTACTCCACGTGTGTACTTCATGTATGGTTTAGCACTAACACACACATTACGATCACGTCATATATCTGAGTGAGATATAACTGATTTTGTCAAGCTCGGTCTCAGTGATTGGTATACCAATACTTTTATCTTTTAAATACATCGTAACAAGTGTTGTTTGGTAAAAATAGAGCTAGCAATAAAAATGCAGAAACCCAGTCTAAGTTTAAAACTGTTAGTGTACTTCTTATTTTTGCTTTACATTTTTTCAGATTATATACTGTTGTATGCACAAAATCTACGATGTCGGAATCTATATTTGCTAAGAAGTAGTATAGTAAGTTTACAATTGCTTAACACTTTGATGTTGTTGTATTTTTACCAAGACATTGATTTGTACTTACCATTATTTTTACGTTAAAAAGCATGAGTCGGGAAGACATATATAATCAAATATGTAACTATTATGCCAACCATATAAATATTCAATTTTCAGACTTATCATGCCTGTTGATAATTACTAGTAACATAATGGACTAAAGTCTATATTTATCTCCATACTCATGCGAAACTTCTGAAAAGTGGCACGGTCAAATATGTTTTTATCAACATTTAAGTACCTATTTCAGTAAATAAAAATGTCTATGCTATGTTTACTTAATTTTATCTGGCCAATGAATTCAATTTAAATTCATATTTATTGTGGCACATTCAAAATGATTATTTGATGAAATAAGTTATAATAATTGCCATATTGATTTATGATCACAATTAATGAGTATAGTAATGAAAAAATAAGAAACAAAAAAAAATTTTTAGTCACATGGCTTAAAATGATTTTACAGACATAAATATTATTGTACCCACTAGCAATATCGGAATATTGTAGTTAAAATTAACACTATGGCGACACTCATTTGCACTATACAAATGTAATGTTTCTCAATGTTTCCCGTATTAACTTTTTAATGTATGAAAATAACATACATCGCGCCGTACGTACATGTCTTTTGTCTAAGTCGTTTTATAGAACATTGTTAAAGATACTCACTCAGTTCCACTAAGAAGTATTAGTATTATATTTAAATGAGTGTTTTGACGGATCGTATAAACTTACAAAAATAAAAAAAAACATCATTATAAATATAGTTTTATGTTTTAAAATTACATTTTGTATTATTGAGTAACTTAATACTTACAGTATTGTGTGTTGTAATATTTGTAATTCGAGTATTTAATTGTAGGTAAGTCTTGATGTCAGATCGGTTCCATTAGGTATTGTTTTTTTATTTAATTACTTTCACTTTAATATGATTTAGTTCTTTCAAAATTCAATTCATTATTTGCTTTTAATTATGTGCTGAAACAATTATTGAACGTGTTTAATGTTTTTTTTTTGGTATAATTAAATTACTTTCCTTTATTTATATAATTAATATACTAGTATAAGGTATTAAATGTTTGTATTTTAAATAACTTATATTATGTACTGTATTTTAATATGTAAGTTAAGCATTTTTGCTACTTACTCGTGTATTTAAGCGATAATATTCATTAATTACTTTTATTAGAAATCACTTGTATTACCAGTGATTCGTTAACTAAGATTCTAGTTATGGGTGTGGCGTGGCGAATTCGCGAGGTGAGTTTAAAACTCAATCTCTTATGATGTGTGATATTTATTGGGGTCGGCTTATGGTGTGGTTTCTTGAACAATGTGTGATAATTTATATATTCAATTATATTATGAATATTATACGAATATTAAGAAGTTTTTAACGGATTAACGCAGATAATAATTCCTTGGTAGTTGTAACTAAGAATAATTAGCATCACTAATTATTATGGAGGCATATACATGAGGAAGTTATATTTCTTATTCGTTTCAACAGAATTTTTATACAGATTAAAGTAATGTTCATATATTCAATCCAAAATGCAAGCAGGTGTTGCATCCAATGAAAATCAATTTAACATACGATTTATTAAAATGCTTAAGTCACTTTCGTCTTAAGTACTGAAATTGACCTTTGATACACAAGTTTTTGTGAAACCAAGATTTTTGACATTATGATCAGGTCGGACAATCGCCCGTTGAATACCCACATAATATCAAAATAAAGACAATGAACAAATATAGTGTTGTAAATTCGGGTTATGTTGTATGAAATCAAAAAACAATACTCACTTTACCGATCATATCAAATTTAATTCACAACTTAACATCAGGTATCCAACAGGGTCAGCACAAAATAAATTTGGAACAAACCATTACAGGGTAAAGTCGAAAATCTTTATTGAAAAAAAAAACTATTGCATTTGGATGATATACCTATATAGCGGGCGATGCTATTATATTTAGCAAAACAATGTACTACCTATCTATTTAATATTACATCGCAAATGTCAAAGTATTATTTTATTTTTATTTAAGTGCTATACAATAATGTCATGTCCTACACGATATGGACGTTTTTATTGATGTTATTAAAACTTGTAGTCTTAGGGAATATATTGTACGGTTTGGATATTTATATTGTGGTAAATTGATATATCTAGTTTTGTGTAATTTATATTTGCCAAGCAAATAGGGTAGTAATGTATTGGACCTATCGATATTTAAGACTAAGTGTAGTCGCCTGAAAGGAGGCTACACTCATATTTAACGTTTTGGAGTAATCATCTTAATCGATCTTTAAATGTACTTAGGTATTGTACATTTTGATTCTTTTGGAGTATTAACGTTTGAATATATTAACAAATTATCTCAACTGAAATTTATAAGACTAGTTCAAATTTCCAAAAAATATGCAAGGTATTCGTTACTTACTCTATTAAATTTGTTTGACAAATCAATTTTATTTGTGTGTCTCTATTTGAGAACTAAGGCGTATAACTAGAACAATAGACAGATTAAACTTGCATACATTTGAAATATGTTTAAAATCCTTATCCAATATCGGAAATAGTAATGGTCACAATTCAAAGGATTTCTGAAATTTCCAAAATAAAAGTATCACGTATTTACGTACAGTTTTAAACACTTTGTCTAGACATTTTCCAAATTAATTGCGTCTTTGTAAAATCCTCACTATACGCTCTTAAATGCACGTTTTCTTGTCCGATATAAACTAAATGCATAATTTCAAATACGTTTATATCCGTTTTACTCCCAAAAGATCAGAAATATTATGTGCGTGTGGTGTGAGGGCTTACCAAACCACACACATATCTGAACAACACCGTTTTAAAATCACATAGCGTAAGGCACCAGCATTATATGGAGCTGGTTAGTTTTAAGGTTTTATGCAAGTAATATAGATACGTGTTACGTGTATACAGTGTATTGGTGTTTCGTTGATGTGCCTGAGGCGGCTCTATCTGCTGCTAGTAGTGAAAAGCTGTGTGCGTAAGTCTTCGGCGCGTCTATCGGCGCACCGAATCGACATATTTCTAGTTTTGCAGCGATGTATGCTGTTTAGATTTAGGCATTTAATTGTCACCGTATAATCAAATAGGATAAGTTATTTCATAAGTTGAGGCCGGACCTATGCCTTTATTAGTACTAAGATCCAGCAGTATATTGAGCTGGTTAGATGTAAGTTAACTATCGCGCCGGAAGTAACCATAACTATTAGAACCTGGAGATCGAGCCGTTTGGACGCTTACTTCGGAATTATAGATAGTCACCAGAATGTATGGCTGGTTAGTAGTGTTGTAGTTACATGGATACAGTTAGGGTATCCCTTTGTGTTAACTTTTTTCTTGTGTTGTGGAACGAACCACGCCGTTATGTAGACCTGGAGTTCTTTGACGTGCTCGACTGACGTTTGCGTATCTTTTACTTATAATGTGGTATTTGTACCTTTTATGCAGACATTGCATAGTTCTTTTTAACTTCAAAAATCTGATTCCGTACATTTTTAACAATAAATAAAAAAGGTTGTAATCCTCGCCCGTCCGCTTTTCATAGGTCTAGTTAATTACTGCCGTAAACTCGAGGCAGTGTCGTAAGCGTGTGATTAAATGTCATTTATTTATCAAGCCTTTTTCATAAAGTTTAAGGGAAAACCATCCCCCATCTGTTCCATCTGCTCATCGGAATGTACATGTAACCATTTTGCAGACGACTCGTTTTACTTTTCGTTTACTTGTGATCACTAAGCGTGGAAGCGAAGTATCATGTAGTTACTGTGACAGTATTAAATCCATGGTGGTTTTTCAAGCGACTAATTTTGTATATGTCCATTACCAGAAGTATCTTGGCTTGGTTGGTTCCTAAGTCCCACTTGATAACTCATACCTAAATATCAATGTTTGGTTATTTTGTTGGATGCCATTATTTTACAACATTACAGTAATAATGCTTCATTTCTCAACTACACATACTGTGGGACACGTCATCGAATTCCATGGATCAACAATACATCGTAAACAGTTCAATATGTAGTGGATTAATGTGTTTTACACATTCTAGCTATTTAATTAGGTAAAGTTCAATTTAGAAATGAATTGAAGAAAAATCGAGTAGTTTTTGTAGAATTTAGTAAAGTAGCGTGTAAGAAAGAGAGGTAGGGCATAGCGCTTGTCGCTCGAGTTGGGGCCGCTCGACTGGGGAAGGACCTCCGCCTTACAGAAGACAGCTAACGCTGTGAGTAAGGTGTCCAGAGCCCCATAGGATAGGATTAGCATAGGGACTTCATATTTCTGTCATTACGTATTTGAAAAATTTCACAACTTTGTTTTTATCTTCATCTCTTTAAAGCCTGTATAGTGCGAGTGATATTTAAAATGGCGCTCGTACAATATAAGACACAAAATCGACTTTGGTTTTTGTTTCAACGTTGGTAAATATTCTAATACGATCTTCAATTTGTTGACGTTTAATTTTTTTATCTGTCTGTCTCTATGTTTTACTTCAAAATCATCTGTACCTTTACAGTTAGATTTAGGCAACGTATATAGCTGTTTAATTATAAGATTTATTAATATGAAATATATCTTGTAGATAGTATTATGGTCCGAAATGCATCTCAATATTAGACCTAGAGGAGAGAATGCGAATAGCGCTCTCCGACGTAAATCCTTTAAATGAATATTATATGATTAGTAGTAATATCTTTATGCCCCTTTAATCGGTATCGTTATTTCGTTTAGAAACGTTTGATCTCTTATGCATCATCACAGATTTCAAAATCTACAGATGTTTGCTTTTTAAGCCAATTATATATCAATCATTCTGAAATTTTAAACAAACCACACAAAGTATGATATTATTTTCGATGATAAAATTATAACAAAGGGGGCACTAGTTTAAGATTCCAGCATTATAATTATGTCGCTGGATAGTTATATAACATGTTATTGTACCGTTCTTATGTTACCGTCATGCCTTGGCCGGAGTCACGACGTTCGTTTTAGGTTTAAGTGGAGACAATCGTCTTCTAGGGTGTGTAGAATGCGGACATTAGATATATCATAATAGTATTTAATTATGATATTTAGTAAAAGTACTTTTAGCGTAATCTTCCATAAAAAATCCGTCAGTTTTCCGTTTTTCTGAATACCAAGTTTCGATCTATTTTCAAGTACGCGTGTCTTTCTTTCATGACTTTATTGGTGGTGAGCCCAGTTCGCACGCCATTGGTTTGCAGCGGCGTAAACTCGTGGTCTAACGTCAACAGAAATGTGAGAAAATCGCGTAAACAATTCATTATTCTGTTTCATGAGTTGACTCGATTCGGGAGGTCAAGTAAACCGAATAGGAAAGTACCTTCACCTCTGGATTGGCGGTTAACACCAGCAAGGCAGGGATAACATTCAAAATTTGTTAAAGTGCATTTCATACTAGAAAGTGAACTCATGAGCTGCCTTGTTTTCATTTTATATCGTTTCCTTAAAGTAAAAATCTTTCAAGCTGGTAAGAACTATCGTAAACAATTCAATATGTAGTAGAATAATGTATTTTACAAATTTAGCTGTTTTAATTAGGTAAGATTCAAATTTGAAATGAATTGAAGAAAAATCGAGTAGTTTCTGTAGAATTTAGTAAAGTAGCGTGTAAGAAAGAGAGGTAGGGCATAGCGCTTGTCGCTCGAATTGGGGCCGCTCGACTGGGGAAGGACCTCCGCCTTACAGAAGACAGCCAACGCTGTGAGTAAGGTGTCCAGAGCCCATAGGATAGGATTAGCATAAGACTTCATATTTCTGTCATTAGTATTTGAAAATTTCACAACTTTGTTTTTATCTTATCTCTTTAAAGCCTGTATAGTGCGAGTGATATTTAAAATAGCACTCGTACTACATATAAGACAAAAATCGACTTTGGTTTTTGTTTAACGTTGGTAAATATTCTAATACGATCTCAATTTGTTGACGTTTAATTTTTTTATCTGTCTGTCTCTATGTTTTACTTCAAAATCATCTGTACCTTTACAGTTAGATTTAGGCAACGTATATAGCTGTTTAATTATAAGATTTATTAATATGAAATATATCTTGTAGATAGTATTATGGTCCGAAATGCATCTCAATATTAGACCTTGAGGAGAGAATGCGAATAGCGCTCTCCGACGTAAATCCTTTAAATGAATATTATATGATTAGTAGTAATATCTTTATGCCCCTTTATTATCGTTTAGAAACGTTTGATCTTTATGCATCATCACAGATTTCAAAATCTACAGATGTTTGTGTTTTAATCCAATTATCAATCATTCTGAAATTATTAACAAACACACAAATTATGATATTATTTTCGATATAAAATTATAACAAGGGGCACTAGTTTAAGATTCCAGCATTATAATTATGTCGCTGGATAGTTATAACATGTTATTGTACCGTTCTTATGTTACCGTCATGCCTTGGCCGGAGTCACGACGTTCGTTTTAGGTTATAAGTGGAGACAATCGTCTTCTAGGGTGTGTAGAATGCGGACATTAGATATATCATAATAGTATTTTAATTATGATATTTAGTAAAAGTACTTTTAGCGTAATCTTCCATAAAAAAATCCGTCAGTTTTCCGTTTTTCTGAATACCAAGTTTCGATCTATTTTCAAGTACGCGTGTCTTTCTTTCATGACTTTATTGGTGGTGAGCCCAGTTCGCACGCCATTGGTTTGCAGCGGCGTAAACTCGTGGTCTAACGTCAACAGAAATGTGAGAAAATCGCGTAAACAATTCATTATTCTGTTTCATGAGTTGACTCGATTCGGGAGGTCAAGTAAACCGAATAGGAAAGTACCTTCACCTCTGGATTGGCGGTTAACACCAGCAAGGCAGGGGATAACATTCAAAATTTGTTAAAGTGCATTTCATACTAGAAAGTGAACTCATGAGCTGCCTTGTTTTCATTTTATATCGTTTCCTTAAAGTAAAAATCTTTCAAGCTGGTAAGAACTATCGTAAACAATTCAATATGTAGTAGAATAATGTATTTTACAAATTTTAGCTGTTTTAATTAGGTAAGATTCAAATTTGAAATGAATTGAAGAAAAATCGAGTAGTTTTTGTAGAATTTAGTAAAGTAGCGTGTAAGAAAGAGAGGTAGGGCATAGCGCTTGTCGCTCGAATTGGGGCCGCTCGACTGGGGAAGGACCTCCGCCTTACAGAAGACAGCCAACGCTGTGAGTAAGGTGTCCAGAGCCCCATAGGATAGGATTAGCATAAGTCCTTCATATTTCTGTCATTAAGTATTTGATAAATTTCACAACTATGTTTTTATCTTTATCTCTTTAAGGCCTGTATATTGCGAGTGATATTTAAAATAGCACTCGTACCTACACCATATAAGACAAAAAAAACGACTTTGGTTTTTGTTTTAATGTTGGTAAATATTCTAATACGATCCTCAATTTGTTGACGTTTAATTTTTTTATCTGTCTGTCTCTATGTTTTACTTCAAAATCATCTGTAACTTTACAGTTAGATTTAGGCAACGTATATAGCTGTTAAGATTTATTAATATGAAATATATCTTGTATTATGGTCCGAAATGCAAACTCAATATTAGACCTAGAGGAGAGAATGCGAATAGCGCTCTCCGACGTAAATCCTTTAAATGAATATTATATGATTAGTAGTAATATCTTTATGCCCCTTTAATCGGTATCGTTATTTCGTTTAGAAACGTTTGATCTCTTATGTATCATCACAGATTTCAAAATCTACAGATGTTTGCTTTTTAAGCCAATTATATATCAATCATTCTGAAATTATAAATAAACCACACAAATTATGATATTATTTTCGATCATAAAATTATAACAAAGGGGGCACTAGTTTAAGATTCCAGCATTATAATTATGTCGCTGGATAGTTATATAACATGTTATTGTACCGTTCTTATGTTACCGTCATGCCTTGGCCGGAGTCACGACGTTCGTTTTAGGTTTAAGTGGAGACAATCGTCTTCTAGGGTGTGTAGAATGCGGACATTAGATATATCATAATAGTATTTAATTATGATATTTAGTAAAAGTACTTTTAGCGTAATCTTCCATAAAAAAATCCGTCAGTTTTCCGTTTTTCTGAATACCAAGTTTCGATCTATTTTCAAGTACGCGTGTCTTTCTTTCATGACTTGTTGTTAGTGAGCCCAGTTCGCCCGCCATTGGTTTGCAGCGGCATAAACTCGTGGTCTCACGTCAACAGAAATGTGAGAAACTCACGTACACAATTCATTTTTCTGTTTCATGAGTTGATTCGATTCGAGAGGCCAAGTAAACCGACTGGGAAAGTACCTTCACCACTGGGATTGACGGTTATCACTGCCATGTTCAAGCCAGAGATAACTTTCAAAATTGTTTTAGCTCATTTCATACTGGAAAGTGAACTCATGAGCTGCCTCAAACCTTGTTTTCCTTTTATATATCGTTTTCTTAAAGAAATAAATTTTCAGGCTTATTACCTTTGCAATTATGATATTTTAGGTATTCAGTATATTTTAATAAATCAGTGTTCTTTTTACTCCGCGTTCTTTTAAATAATATTATCTGCGTGATAGAGTTTTGCTTTCAGTATCTTTTGGAACGCGTTGAGGTCAAAGCCAATTCATTTTCTGATGAAGGTTCAAATTAGGTTTCGGGCAGTTCTATTTCAACTTGCTCGGAATCATAATTAGGATAGTTACAATTGTAATTTAGATAAGAATCTGGATTGAGAATGCTCTCCAGTTTAGGGTTAATGTTTAAAATCTGTATGTTTAGCAAGGTAACTTTTTGGATACTGTAATATGTCTGGGATAGGAAAATTCTCTCTAACATGTTACGCTCAAATATTATATTCAGCTTTGTCGTGGTATTGTGTAGTTTAATTACCGTGTACCACTGGGTCGTAATATTACTAAGTCTAGTATTAGTATCTGGATTGAGAATCGCTCTCCAGTTGACAGTATTTATGACATACATTGCTGTAGTGTATAACTGATTTTCACATAGTTGTCTTCGTTGGGAATATAGCAGACTACTGTTTGCTTGTAAGAAACTATGCATTTGACTATTTATCTATCACTATGTAATTGCTATTTTTAATATTTGCAATTTATTCTAGATTATAAATACTGTATACACGTCACGATATCCACTTAGCATCGACTGAGGTTTATTGAGACTCGTCTATGGAGCATATTCCGAGAGTAAGTAAGGTTATATTGTATTGTATTAAGAAAAATCCGGTGTCTAACGTCAAAATATTGTAGATTTAAATATTAGGTAGTGACAAAGTATGTCACTCTTTCGTTGTGCAATCAATGTCCTTGGTAAAAAAAAATTTTTTGATTGTCAATCGGCCATTTGTGAATCTTTGTTATATTTATTATCTTTGAAATATTTGGTTACATGAAGTTAACACTGTGTATTATTTAAAAATAAGTTTGTACCTAAAGTAAAAATGAAATTTGCTTTTTGATGGTTAATGGTTTTAATGATTACTACAATTTGTATTGATATCTTATTTATAAGTGTCTACATATAAAGTTGGTTAGATTAAATGTTAGTTACGTACATTTCACTTCATTGAAACCTGGTAACGTACATGTCTATAATATACTTACATTGTATTTTCCAATAGTATAGTACTAATTATCAAATTTAGCGTAAGTTGGTGTAAAACTTCACTTACTAACATCTTTATCAACGTGTTGCATATGGTTATTGTCTTTGAGATTAATTCTTATGTTTAGAGCTTTGTAACGATGAGTAATTTATATAAGATTTCTTCAAATATTTTGTTGTTTCGCGGATTGTCTTTGTGTTTATGAACGCAACCTACGTGGCTGTGAGCTGGTTGGGAAATTATCTCTTGTAACAAAATTGTCTACGACAATCCCGAGTCACGCCAATATTTTAAGTTATTTAAATTATAACCTATAGGTTTTAGAATAAACATAGTCGTTTACTACTATCAATACGGTTTTTATGTATTTACAATTTGTCGATGGTGGTTTTAAAATTTACCAAATTATTGTATCCGTCTCAAATATATGTAATTTCGGATGTGAAATAATTTAAAATGGTTTTTTAAGTAAAGTATTGCATACAATGTACCTTCTTATACTATCATTCCTTTAAGACACCTTTTTAAGGGCAAAATATTTTTCTAAATATTTTTTCTAAGTAGACTTCTTGAAACTTTGATGTCAATAAATTAATCAATTATGTGTATTTAATTTAGTTTCATTGTATGGTTACAAAACCCTTGTATGTCAGTACTAAATTTCCTATTTAAAATAATAATACCCGACTTCACTAACTTTCGAGCCATTATTCTACGCATACCTAATCATTTCAATGGCAGCAAATAAAGTATGACTTTTTCTGATATACTAAACAGGAATAAACATTCTTTTCGGGGTAACGCTTAAACAATCCAGTAGAGTTAATAATCATTTTCCAAAATATTTACGTAATTTATATGTGATCATTAGTTGAACGGAAATACTGGAAGCAAGCATAATTACAGTTCTTCTATTCCTTGCACTTAACAATCGAAACTACCCTAAACTTGGTGGGGACCTCGTACTCACCAAATTGCTGCGATTGTATAATGACCCCTGTAGGTACTTATATCTATTGGTTCCCTTCATAAAATAAAATATAAATTCGTTTCTCACCACAAACGACATTATACAAACAAAGAAATTTTATACATACGTACATATATTTTTTCGAAAATACATTGGTACGTGTCGGGATTTGAACCTCAGCCCTCCCGGTAGGAAGGCGACAGTCCACACCATTGAGCCACCGACGCGCTCTTATTACATTTAAATATATTCAATTTATTGTTTAATTTATTAAATAGAAAGGGTCCCAAAAATAGTACCTACGTGTCAACCAGCAAAATATATTTTTACAAGTCAATAAGGAGCTTTAAAGCGGTTTCGGCGAGTCACTTTTTCAATTGCTCGCAGATAGTGCTGTCTTAAACAATAGAAAGTATAAATAATTGGCAGACCGTTAAAAATTTACTGGTTTTATAAAGCTCAAAGGTTGGTTAAAAGGATGGCTTTAAATGCATAACCTTTAATATGGATCTCTGCGCGCGTTCCAACTGAATGGAATTTGTTTTGGCAGCACTGCCCCAGACCTTAATACTATAGGAAGTCAAAGATGATACAAGGCACTAGAAACTGATATAAAATTAGTTACATCCGCAACAGAGCGTCAATATATTAATGTTTATTATAACGCCACCTAGCATTATTTGGTGCATCAGGTTGTTCGCGCCATACTTACTACGAATTTAGTACCGTGCCAGTTCAGCAGAGGGTTTCACAATCCGCCAAAACTTATAAGTTTGTATTTCGAAAGCAGGTAATTTAAAAATATAAAGTTTTCACTTTTGAACATCGGATAATATTAAACTGTTCTACGGAATTGAAAGATAAAAAAAAAACATTTAACTTTTAAAGGCCTATAAGGGCTGGTGATGATGAATCTGTTTGAAAATACTTTTTTAAAAATATTTTAAATAATTGTATTTTGTTATATTGTGCTCTGGGGGTCAAAACACATGTAAAGCGTGATCGTGGACATGATCACATTGTAAGACGTAATCACGATGGAGAAGGCGCTGGAAAAAATACCGTTCAGCGCCAGAAAGATGCTTTATCCAACAGTAGCTCTGAAAGTCACGAAGACTCGTGAACGCGATTATGACGACTCGTACACAAATTACTATTGTTCGCTGTGGGAGTTTAGTGGAGACCTGGAGAATCTTGTTGAACCACCTACAGTGTCTGAGTTGCGACTTATAGGCTAATAAAGCCTGCAAGGCTTTGAAGGTGACTTGTATTTGTGATTATTGTCGTGAATTTTCACTGTGCATTACCTTTCATGTGACCCCCGAGTGGGTTACATAACCAACACTCTAGTGATTTACTATCTTGCTTCTTAATTTGATTAATTAAGAACAATATTACTTTTGATTATCATGTGTGATTTCATTTAGGTACCCATAGATTTAGAATAAAGCGCGCTAATCCTATATCTATGCATTTAGGTACCTATTCTCTAATAAGACATGTCATTTGAGACAAATGAATAAGAAGTTTAGTTCATAATGAATGTTTGTCATATGTTTCTGTTATTTAAATAAGCTTCATAATGAGATGAGCCGTTTGCTCGTTTGACTGCTATAGCATAAAAAAAAAATAAGTTGGGGGCGCCACATTACAACATGCTAGTTCGCGGATCTCTTCTTCGTATATGAATCGATTGTGATGATTGATTTTTTTGTTGGAAAGAGGATACTTGATTATGAGAAATGAGGGAAACTTTTTAATATTTGTTTGACGACGGAGATCGTCGTGTATAAACCGATTTTGATAAATATCATTTTGTTGGAAAGACAATATTTTAATGTAGACACTGAACAGGACGGTCAGCACGATGGTAAGTGATACGCCCGACCATGATAAAGCGGCTTTGAAGAAGCTGAACAACTGATAGAGTTATTATTCTCCATTGCGCCCGTCACCGGAGACAGCAGATGTTAGGTCCCTTTATCTCTTTAAGGCCTGTATAGTGCGAGTGATATTTAAAATAGCATCGTACCTACACCATATAAGCAAAAAAACGACTTTGGTTTTTGTTTTAATGTTGGTAAATTTCTAATACGATCCTCAATTTGTTGACGTTTAATTTTTTATCTGTCTGTCTCTATTTTACTTCAAAATCATCTGTAACTTTACAATTAGATTTAGGCAACGTATATAGCTGTTAAGATTTATTAATATGAAAATATATCTTTGTATTATGGTCCGAAATGCAACTCAATATTAGACTAGAGGAGAGAATGCGAATAGCGCTCTCCGACGTAATTCTTTAATGAATATTATTGATATAGTAATATCTTTATGCCCCTTTAATCGGTATCGTTATTTTCGTTTAGAAACGTTTGATCTTTTATGCATCATCACAGATTCAAAATCTACAGATGTTTGCTTTTAATACAATTACAATCATTCTGAAATTATTAACAAACTACACATAAAGTATAATATTATTTTCGATTATAAAATTAAAACATAGCGGGCACTAGTTTAGATAATGATGACATTATAATTATGTCGCTGGATTTATAAATCATGTTATTGTACCGTTCTTATGTTACCGTCATGCCTTGGCCGGGTCACGACGTTTGTATTAGGTATAAGTGGAGACAATCGTCTTCTAGGGTGCGTAGAATGCGACATTAGTTATATCATAAAGTAATTTTAGCGTAATCTTCCAAATTAAATTCCGTCAGTTTTCCGTTTTTCTGAATACCAAGTTTCGATCTTTTCAAGTACGCGTGTCTTTCTTTCATGACTTGTTGGTAGTGAGCCCAGTTCGCCCGCCATTGGTTTGCAGCGGCATAAACTCGTGGTCTCACGTCAACAAAATGTGAGAAACTCACGTACACAATCATTTTTCTGTTTCATGAGTTGATTCGATTCGAGAGGCCAAGTAACCGACTGGGAAAGTACCTTCACCACTGGATTGACGGTTATCACTGCCATGTTCGCCAGAGATAACTTTCAAAATTGTTTTAGCTCATTTGATACTGGAAAGTGAACTCATGAGCTGCCTCAACCTTGTTTTCCTTTATATACGTTTCTTAAGAAATAAATTTTCAGGCTTATTACCTTTGCAATATGTTATTTAGGTATTCAGTATATTTTAATAAATCAGTGTTCTTTTTACTCCGCGTTCTTTTAAATAATATTATCTGCGTGATAGAGTTTTGCTTTCAGTATTTTTGGAAGCGTTGAGGTCAAAGCCAATTCATTTTCTGATGAAGGTTCAAATTAGGTTTCGGGCAGTTATTTCAACTTGCTCGGAATCATAATTAGGATAGTTACAATTGTAATTTAGATAAGAATCTGGATTGAGAATGCTCTCCAGTTTAGGGTTAATGTTTAAAATCTGTATGTTAGCAAGGTAACTTTTTGGATACTGTAATATGTCTGGGATAGGAAAATTCTCTCTAACATGTTACGCTCAAATATTATATCAGCTTTGTCGTGGTATTGTGTAGTTAATTACCGTGTACCACTATGGGTCGTAATATTACTAAGTCTAGTATTAGTATCTGGATTGAGAATCGCTCTCCAGTTTGACAGTATTTATGACATACATTGCTGTAGTGTATAACTGATTTTCACATAGTTGTCTTCGTTGGAATATAGCAGACTACTGTTTGCTTGTAAGGAACTATGCATTTGACTATTTATCTATCACTAATGTAATTGCTATTTTTAATATTTGCAATTTATTCTAGATTATAAATACTGTATACACGTCACGATATCCACTTAGCATCGACTGAGGTTTATTGAGACTCGTCTATGGAGCATATTCCGAGAGTAAGTAAGGTTATATTGTATTGTATTAAGAAAAATCCGGTGTCTAACGTCAAAATCTTGTAGATTTAAATATTAGGTAGTGACAAAGTATGTCACTCTTTCGTTGTACAATCAATGTCCTTGGTAAAAAAAAATTTTTTGATTGTCAATCGGCCATTTGTGAATCTTGTTATATTTATTATCTTTGAAATATTGGTTACATGAAGTTGACACTGTGTATTATTTAAAAATAAGTTTGTACCTAAAGTAAAAATGAAATTTGCTTTTTGATGGTTAATGGTTTTAATGATTACTACAATTTGTATTGATATCTTATTATAAGTGTCTACATATAAAGTTGGTTAGATTAAATGTTAGTACGTACATTTCACTTCATTGAAACCTGGTAACGTACATGTCTATATACTTACATTGTATTTTCCAATAGTATAGTACTAATTATCAAATTTAGCGTAAGTTGGTGTAAAACTTCACTTACTAACATCTTTATCAACGTGTTGCATATGGTATTGTCTTTGAGATTAATTCTTATGTTTAGAGCTTTGTAACGATGAGTAATTTATATAAGATTTCTTCAAATATTTTGTTGTTTCGCGGATTGTCTTTGTGTTTATGAACGCAACCTACGTGGCTGTGAGCTGGTTGGGAAATTATCTCTTGTAACAAAATTGTCTACGACAATCCCGAGTCACGCCAATATTTTAAGTTATATAAATAACCTATAGGTTTTAGAATAACATAGTCGTTTACTACTATCAATACGGTTTTTATGTATTTACAATTTGTCGATGGTGGTTTTAAAATTTACCAAATTATTGTATCCGTCTCAAATATATGTAATTTCGGATGTGAAATAATTTAAAATGGTTTTTTAAGTAAAGTATTGCATACAATGTACCTTCTTATACTATCATTCCTTTAAGACACCTTTTTAAGGGCAAAATATTTTTCTAAATATTTTTTCTAAGTAGACTTCTTGAAACTTTGATGTCAATAAATTAAATCAATTATGTGTATTTAATTTAGTTTCATTGTATGGTACAAAACCCTTGTATGTCAGTACTAAATTTCCTATTTAAAATAATAATACCCGACTTCACTAACTTTCGAGCCATTATTCTACGCATACCTAATCATTTCAATGGCAGCAAATAAAGTATGACTTTTTCTGATATACTAAACAGGAATAAACATTCTTTCCGGGGTAACGCTTAAACAATCCAGTAGAGTTAATAATCATTTTCCAAAATATTTACGTAATTTTATATGTGATCATTAGTTGAACGGAAATACTGGAAGCAAGCATAATTACAGGTTCTTCTATTCCTTGCACTTAACAATCGAAACTACCCTAAACTTGGTGGGGACCTCGTACTCACCAAATTGCTGCGATTGTATAATGACCCCTGTAGGTACTTATATCTATTGGTTCCCTTCATAAAAATAAAATATAAATTCGTTTCTCACCACAAACGACATAATACAAACAAAGAAATTTTGCTGGGTGTCTTGAGTCATTAGTGGAGGACTGGCGCCCATGTAGGTCCTAGGGTATTACGGGTCACCAGGCCACCCCGATTACAAAACAACGGTAAAAAGGCTAAATATTTAAACATGATTTTTAAGGTTTGTATCACGAAAACCAAAAATAATTACGAAAAAGACCATAGCAAAAGTAAGTATGTGTGGTGAGGAATGTGATTGTAAATATGTGAAAAGGTAAGTGTATATGTTTATATGCAGTAACCGTTCAGTGTCATCATATGCAAGGCTTTGAAGGTAATCTATCAATTTAGTTTTACATGACTTTTATTACATTTAAATATATTCAATTTATTGTTTAATTTATTAAATAGAAAGGGTCATAAAAATAGTACCTACGTGTCAACCAGCAAAAGATATTTTTTACAAGTCAATAAGGGAGCTTTAAAGCGGTTTCGGCGAGTCACTTTTTCAATTGCTCGCAAGATAGTGCTGTCTTAAAACAATAGAAAGTATAAATAATTGGCAGACCGTTAAAAATTTCTTGTTTTATAAAGCTCAAAGGTTGGTTAAAAGGATGGCTTAAAATGCATAACCTTTAATATGGATCTCAGCGCGCGTTCCAACTGAATGGAATTTGTTTTGGCAGCACTGCCCCCAGACTTAATACTATAGGAAGTCAAAGATGATACAAGGCACTAGAAACTGATAAAATTAGTTACATCCGCAAAGAGCGTCAATATATTAATGTTTTATTATAACGCCACCTAGCATTATTGGTGCATCAGTTGTTCGCGCATACTTACTACGAATTTAGTACCGTGCCAGTTCAGCAGAGGTTTCACAATCCGCCAAAACTTATAAGTTTGTATTTCGAGAAGCAGGTAATTTAAAAATATAAAGTTTCACTTTTGAACATCGGTGTAATATTAAACTGTTCTACGGAATTGAAAGATAAAAATAACCATTTAACTTTTAAGGCTATAGGGCTGTGATGATGAATTGTTTGAAAATACTTTTTTAAAATATTTTGTTATATTGTGCTCTGGGGGTCAAAACACATGTAAAGCGTGATGGACATGATCACATTGTAAGACGTAATCACGATGGAGAGGCGCTGGAAAAAATACCGTTCAGGCCAGAAAGATGCTTTATCCAACAGTAGCTCTGAAGTCACGAAGACTCGTGAACGCCGATTATGACGACTCGTACACAAATTACTATTGTTCGCTGTGGGAGTTTAGTGGAGACCTGGAGATCTGGTGTGAACCACTACAGGGTCTGAGTTGCGACTTATAGGCTAATAAAGCCTGCAAAGGCTTTGAAGGTGACTGTATTGTGATTATTGTCGTGAATTTTCATCTGTGCATACCTTTCATGTGACCCCGAGTGGGTACATAACCACACTCTAGTGATTTACTATCTTGCTTCTTAATTTGATTAATTAAGAACAAATATTATTTTGATTATCATGTGTGAGTTTCATTTAGGTACCCATAGATTAGAATAAGCGCGCTAATCTATATCTATGCATTTAGGTACCTATTCTCTTAATAAGACATGTCATTTAGACAAAATGAATAAGAGTTTAGTTTCATAATGATGTTTGTCATATGTTTCTGTTATTAAATAAGCTTCATAATAGATGAGCGTTTGCTCGTTTGACTGCTATAGCATAAAAAAAAAATTAAGTTGGGGGCACATTACAACATGACTAGTTTGCGGATCTCTCGTCGTAATGAATCGATTCTGATGATTGATTTTTTTGTTGGAAAGAGGATACTTGATTATGAGAAATTGAGGGAAACTTTTTAATATTTGTTTGACGACGGAGATCGTCGTGTATAAACCGATTTTGATAAATATCATTTTGTTGGAAAGAGAATATCTTTTAATGTTAGACACTGAACAGGACGGTCAGCACGATGGTAAGTGATACGCCCGACCATGATAAAGCGGCTTTGAAGAAGCTGAACAACTGATAGAGTTATTATTCTCCATTGCGCCCGTCACCGGAGACAGCAGATGTTAGGTCCCTTTATACACAGTAATTTCACTAGCTACAGTGCCCTCATCCCGAAACACAAGATTGCATAGCACTCAAA
Source organism: Leucinodes orbonalis (assembly GCA_019425675.1). Classification (NCBI taxonomy): domain Eukaryota; kingdom Metazoa; phylum Arthropoda; class Insecta; order Lepidoptera; family Crambidae; genus Leucinodes; species Leucinodes orbonalis. Next base: position 105,615 of record PQWD01000869.1, on the reverse strand, counting down.
TTTAAAAAGCCTACCTACCTAGACGACCCAGTATCGAGTCTTCCACCTACTTTAGAGGGAATCCAGAGGAATCCAGGGAACATTTAAATGATAGGCGACTCAGAGCAACTACTTATTCATGATAGTATATTTATTCCAGTGATTATTTTTATAACGAATCATTCAAAATCGTAAATAATAATGTTTTTAACAAAAAAATATCCGACTTCAAACTAAAAAGCAAAAATATATTTTAGCTAGGTAAATCATCCTCATCTTATTTCACATAACCATTGAGGTGCACAAACCTACCTATAAAGGTTGTATAGGTCTTTGTCGTCCAAACGGGCCTAGTGCGGGTTGGCCGTCTGCACACACAATCTTTGAATCTCTTCACACGCGTTAGCTCGTTTCCTCGCAAGTTTTCCTTCACCGTAAGAGCGCCGGATAAACGTACATATAATTTCGTAAATTCTAAAAGACATTGGTACGTGGCGGGAAATGAACCTGCACCCTCCAGATCGGTAGGCAAACAGTCCACACCAATGAGCCACCGACCATCTCTAAGCACTCTACGCTAGGTTTATAGAAATGGTTGAATATAAATCACAAAAAACTTTAAAATAACACACGAATATGTCAACCAAATCAAAAACAAACTTCCTTTAAAACCGTCAGGTATAAGGGGACTTCGAGAGTGGCCGAACTTAGGAACCCTAGGGCACATACAAGACAAATGTCATAAAAAATGCATGAATTATGTAAGATTAGAACGATAGCAATAACACATTCTCATTCATTAAATTATATTAACAACTCTCAAAGAAATACCTACTTTAAACAAAGTTTTAACTAACTTTAACATTTCGATCATTTTCAACGACAAACGAGTCAGCACTGACAATAGTCAGTGCTGAGCCAATAGGCTCACCTCCCCCGCACTTTACTAGAGAAAACCTTTAAAACCGTGACAAAAGCAACTAATTGGCTCTCTTTTGTTTTGTCCGGCTTTAGGAGCCATTCGGGCTTAGGGGACTTCCCTATAGTTTTGGGACCTAATAAAACAAGTCAGAAAAATATATGTCTAAAATTTAGTTATTAATCACAATAAAAAAAAACATAGATATTACCTACATTACTATGAGCTAACGAGTTTTGTAACCTGAGCCAATTGGTAAGGGAAAATGTAAGCACATTAGCAAAACCTCTTTAGCCGTAGGTACTTTTCTTGTATTATGTTACGCAAGAAATTGGGAATATCATACGCCATCTATTATATCCCCACTCGTGTATTGAAGGTGCCTATTTTCTATTTACCTATGAACTCTTTTGTTAACTTCGCTTGTTGTCTAGATGTCAGTGGGTTCTTGAACTTATCGTGGGAGGTAGGTTTTTTAGGTATGCATGACCTTTTCAATAATTTATTTGATATACTTAAAACTCATAATATAAATAGAAAGTGAACGCCAAGAAAGTAGGGGACAATTGTCCAGGGGACCTAACGCCAGCTTTTACAACAGTGTTACTTGAATAATACGTCAACATATTTGTTCCAGAAAAGACGAAGTAATGTAATTGTAATACAGTTTGAAGAGATGGTGGTAAGCCCTCAGGATTCGTTTTAAACCAACCAAGCGGTACTCCTGTTGGCACTGGATCTCATAATGAAAATCCAATTTTTTTATCAGGATATGGCTAGAATGCAGTTCAAACCGACAAACCGATTTGATAATCTAATGGCCAAGTTTCTTACCTATGGAGCAAGAATAAAATTATTATGGAGACTAAAAACATAATGTTTTCTAGTCGCACAATTCAATCTGACAATAACGATTTTCTGATTCAGTTATATAGTTTTAAGAGATACTGGGTGAAGGTATAATTATGAATCTCCGCCGGTAGGTAATGAAAATATGATTGAACGAACGAGACCTGGAGTAGATATGTATGTATGACTAAGTCGTATAATTTATAATACTACTAAATGCCTTGTACTTCATCAGAAAACCTGAAGGCTGAAAAAGAAGCCCTCCAATCTAGGTCAGGTGTCATAAAGAACTGCAGAAGCTTTCTGCTATATTGCGTCCCTGCATTGTGAGTCCGATGCAGCATTTGATCTGTCGTGATTAAATATTTTTAAATGGTTTTAGGATTCATTGTTTTCGTTATATTTTTTACCACCCACGAAAGGTCGCTAGTGGAGGCTAAATAAGGAAAGTAGAGGACTAGGATATCAGTGGTCTGCAGAAGCTTGAAGAGAGAGACTTCTGTTTTTAGTCAACTTCATAATTAAACTTTTTTTTGCTATTGTGACACTGAATATTTTTCATCAAATGGGCAGTCATAACTGATCAGACCAACCCTTTGTCAAAGTTTCTACAACGTTAATTTTTTGCTTATCTACTAAATTTTCTTAATGAGTTTATTTCTTAGTCACGTTGTTACCTACATTTACATATCATTTACATTGATGCACACTCACGCCTACATCTTTACTCGACTAAACACGTCACTCAAGATGTATTAACCCTTTGAACGCCAATGACAGCTCAAGGCGTCAGAATCAATAGATCCTTTTGTCTGGATAGTGCAAGTGGTAGCAGGCAAACGATGCGGGGGCGGGCGGACCGACGCACCGCTAGGTGAAGGAGCAAGTCGCGCCCCAACACAGCATTCAGCGCATATTATCAGGATTTTTCTACCATCGTCATCAGCCCATAACATCCCATTGGAAGGCACAGGCGTAGTGAATATTGGGCCGTAACCCACCACGCGAACCCAAAGCGAATTAGTCGGTGTTAACGACTACCATCCAAAGATTGTAGCCGGGACCGACGGTTTAACGTGCACGAAGGCACGGAAAGATCATTTTTTCGGATTTGACGACCTATGTGGTGTAAATGGTTGAGATATCGGCTCTTACAACAAGGGTTCCGGGTTCAATCCCCGGGCAGTACAAACATTTGTGTGAATAAACATGTCATGTATGAATAATATGTATGTATTTACAAAAAAAATGTAAATAAATAATAAATAAATAAATAAATATCCACTGACATTCACACAGCGCCATCTAGCCCCAAGTTAAGCGTGAAGCCTGTATTATGGGTACTAAACAACGGATAAATATACTTAAATACATTTTTTTTTCGTAAATACATACATATTATACATAGAAAACACCCAGACCATTACAAACAGACATGTTCATGCACACAAATGTTTGTACTGCCCGGGGATCGAACCCGGAACCCTTAGTGTCGCAGCCGACCTATCAACCGCAACACCAAATGGGTCGTCAATGTAAGTATGTTTATTCGTTGTTCAGTATCCATATTACAGGCTAAATGCTTAGTTTGGGGCTAGATGGCGCTGTGTGAATGTCAGTGGATATTATTATTAGTAGCTTTTGCGTGCGACTTCGTCCGCGTGGAATAGTTACTTTGGCCTAACGCTCTCTTTCACCCGCTACTTCGTTTATATAGGTGAGTTAAAACTGCGATATCTCATAAGATATTCATTTAAATTGAATGATGTAAAGGGCAATTTTGTTTAAAATGAAATACTTGTGATAAATAAAAGTATATATAAGGATTGATATCATATTTATGAAAATAGCTTCGCAAAATGATGCATTATTTTAGAAAAAAGGTTAAGCAAAAATATGTTATAGGGAGCTAACCTTAAAAGATAGACATATGCTGTCGCAGACTTTTTTGTAGACCTTTAAAAGAATAACAATACTGTCATACATGACTTTTGCGAAACTTTAACCGCTTACGCAGCGTACGCAGCGGAATCTCCAAGTAAGAAAATTTCCCCCCGGATTTTGAAACATTGCTTGTAGCGTGATGATATATAGCCTTTAGCCTTCCTCGACAAATGAGCTATCTGAGATTAGCGCGTTCAAACAAACAAACAAACTCATAATTTTAGTATAGATTATAACTTAGCCTGCATTGTCCTTACCAAACTGGGAAAAATCTGGCTTGGCAAGCTGAACGCTGTGGGCACTAGAACTAAACTAAACATAATACTATGAATAGCAGGCATTATTAGTTGACAGATCTCATTGTTACTTCATCACACCGGTACCTGGGGTTCATAACATTACTGTGTAACTCGGTCTTCTGATTTTTGCACGCTAATGACATTTATTAATATGTAACATTGTTTCTCTCCGAAATACAATTAGTGTACACGATTCACCAAAGATGACAACTGTGCTGATGTAAGTTTTTTGTGCTTGTGGAGGTGCAGTGGTAGCGACGGCTGAAATCCTTGTACTTTGGTTGACGTTCATCACATTTTTCAATATTTCTTAATTTTACTGTTTCACTATTATTAAAATAGTCTTCATTTAGCGCAGAAAGTCGCCGTTTGTGGTCATCTTTCGTTCATCGTATTATACTACTAAACCGAAAACCCCACCATAATACTTCTACGTATTGAGTGTTTCACTACCGTTACAATCAGTATTATTTACTTATCAAGATTTAGCACTCTTCCTCGATAATCCCAAAGTGCACAGCAAAGCTTTTCATCCAAAATCTGAGAGTAGCGAAAGAGTCTCTAGGGAGGGCACTCTACTACACATTCCCCAATTTATATATCAACGGAGTCCCTGTCGTGTTTTATATTGGGAAGTAGCCGAGACCGTAAAATGCGGCTTTTTATTAAAAACATGAGTACCTTGTTGTGAGTGGTGCTTTAGAGGAGCCTTATAGTATTATAATTTCTTTTAACGACATCCTGAAATTGCTCTTTCGCTTTGGTACCTACCTACTTAATAAAAGCCAAAAATTTTACGAGAGTAAATGTCAACTGTTATGAGTAACACAGACTGATCGATCTATCCTAATATTATAAAATGGAAAAGTGTACGCATGTGTCTGTCTATCTATGACGACAAAACGTAGATGCCAATTGTCATGATACTGAAGTGGAAATAGTTGAAGGATGGATTGTGTTACTCCAAATTTAATGAGCGTGTAGCCCCGGACAAAAGCTAGTGAAAAAGAAAAAATATTTTTAAAATTTAATTACAAACCATATTGAAGCGTTAAATATGCAGTAGTCAGTGACTGTCGCATTACCGCCCACCACAAAATAGAAGGGCGTTTCAGACAATATACATAAATTCAAGAAATATTTAAGTAGGTACTAAGCTTACACATTGTATGTACATAAGTAGTACATGTTATAAAAGACAAAAGTATGAAGAAAACATTGTATAAGTGTTATGTGTTATTTCACCACGATTATGTGTTATTTTACTGCCTTCCCGCACAGCAGAGAAGCAGAGCGTCGGTGGCTAAATGTGTGGACTGTCGCCTACCGATCCGGAGCGCGCAAGATCAAATCGCCTCGTGCCAATGTGTTTTCGATTTTTTGAAATTATATGTACTTTATCCGACGCTCTTACGTGAAGGAAAACATCGTAAGGAAACCCGCGCACGCCTCCAAAGAAATTAAAAGTTGTGCGTGAAGTCATCCAACACGCACTGGCCGCGTGGACGACTAAGACCTTTACTCTATACGGGTAGGCTCGTGCCCTTCGGTGGGGACATTTAATGAGCTGGTTATGTCATTTCGGTAGCACACACACAGCACAGCTATGGAGACTGAGTTATAACCCACGCGGGCCCAGCACAGATTTGTGGGTCCACTGCTGGACATAGGTCTCCCCCATTCTGTGGGTGTCAACGACTATCATCCTTAGATTATAGCTGGGACCGACACGTTATTAACGTGCCCTCCGAAGCACGGAATCATCGTTTTTTCGACCAATCAGGTGATTCAGCTTCAATGTCCTAACCAAACTAGAAAAAATCACCTCCAGGTCACGGATCGATCTAATTTAATCTTTATCTAAACGTAGACGATGACAGATGTTGCCTTACTCTGCATTCTCTATTGCCTGTATCCTGTGTAAAATTCAAATTTTGTCCACACTTTCTAGATGCTTTCCATTCCTACTCATTCGGGCTCACTGAAAATCGGCGTCAGGGTCGCTCAGGGGCCCTGGCTTATGCTGAGTGATTCCTTTAGTCTAGACGTCGTAGCACGCCACATATTATTAATCATAAGTTTTTAGTAAATTGTATATATATGGTTTATTTCTCACATTTAATTAGTTGTAATATGCGATGTTTATTTAATAAATGCCTTCTTTCTTTCTTCAATTTAGCAAACATATTCTGCCACCTGAACTAAATGTCTCATTAAACTATGAATGAGTATTGTTTATGGTCGACATGATTATTCCAAGTTTTAATACATCATTCAGTAATTTCACAGCATGCGTAATCAATCTGACATCAGTTTGATTTAGAAGGAAAGTAAATGGAAATATTATGTCCCACTTTAAAACGAAGAGCGATATAGATACTACACCAAAGATTACCTACAGGTTCGATCCCCGTGCAATAAAAACATTTGTATTATTAACATATCTCTTTGATAATGGTGTAAATATTTCATAAAAAAATATCATCTTCTTCTTAGCTTTTGAGTTTCTTTGGCATTTGTCGAGGCGTGGTGATAACTCCGTGGAGCCTTGGTGGTTCAGGGAAAAATGAAGGCACACGAGCACCGGCAGAGCCACCAATGCGCTGGACCGACCAGGTCAAGGCAGCAGTCGGGCCCCCTTTACCAGTGCACTAGACAGGCGGCGGTGAGAGCGGAGTGGCGGAACATTGTCAAGCGTGCCACTCAACCTTTCTTTCCTAATGACCACGACCATTCTGTCAAGAGTTTTACGACTAAGAATCTTAGCGTATCGATAGCAAAACATATTCAAAGCTGTCTGGTAGTTTAGCATTTGCCATCGTGGTCAGGAAAAGTCAGGTGGAAAAGATTTCAGTTAGTTTTAGAATATTACTAACTGTTCCAGGGTGCGCCTGATGTACGATTCTCTAGGTATATCTTCGGGAGACTCCTTCATGCACTCCATAAAATTTGTATGTTATATTTCAATGAACCTATCTACATTCTAAAAAAAAAATCTGCATCGATATACTAAACCAATACAAAATTAAAATATCAATAGATAAATGATCTATCTTATCGTTATCAAAGTATCTGTGAAAGTACCCCAACACAAAAGGGACTGTCTCTACAGTACGCCTCAATGTATTAATCAAAGTTACTAATTACTAGCTTGAGTGTTTGCGATGGCGACACAAAATCACACTCAATTTTATCATTGAATTTCGCCCACATAAACTACATGACAGGCAAAGAAGTCCCGTCATCCATATTCACGATCAAGTTTCCAACATAACAACCTTTCTACATGGATTAGCATAATCGAAAATCAAGCGCTGAAAATAGGGGAGGAGACGCATGAACAACGGAGCGGGCGTCGCAACTCGACAAAAGTTCGTCAGAAGCTTCCAACCGCCCAGGGGAGAAAGTCGCGTCAGCGCTCCGCGCTCCTAACGATAACTCGCAACGTGCCACAGTACTCAGCAGTAAATTGACTCCGAACTAGTGAAGATACATCGAACCTCTACGAATTCCACAGCGGCGTACGTTATCACTATATTCACGTGTCTCGTTAATGCTCCAATAAAATCCGGCGAGAAATATAGTAATAAAGATCAGGCGAAAGTGAAGAATTGCTTAAATACCCATCAAGAAGACGTTTAAGTACTTTTGTGTATCTGTTATGTGTTAGACTTGAACTCGGGCTGTGATTGTAAAATGTTCGTATATTATTACACGCCGGAATGTTTTGCTTTCTGAAATGTCGATCCCGAAACAAGTGCTGCTAATTTACCAAATATTGTATCTCAAATGTTTTTTTTAAATAAGTATTATTTAATAACAAAAAAAAGACATTGTGGCTGATTGCGACGTTTGCAAAAACCGACGCAATTTTAATTACTTCAGCTGTTGTTTACACAAACTAACATTGTGTCTGCGCTGAATCCATCTAATTGTAATAAATTGTGTTTAATTTGTTTTAAATACACATCACACGAGCCACTCTATTTTAATTCTCGGTAAGTTCACACCAAGCTATTGTTTATCTGTTTCTTATTAAGCCATTATTTCAACTTAAATGTACCTTTACCGATGCTGAGAAAACTTGTCCATTGCGTTCGGTTAATTAGTTAATAGTCTTGGGTATCTCTCTCACTCTAGCGAAAGAATTGAACAGGCAATCAATGGAAATTACCTCAGCTGCGTGTTTTCACTAAATTGATTTCCTCAATACTAGTCTTACCGACTAGGATAACTGTACCGAAAGAAAAGCAATATTGCTTTTACCAGAGCACCCGCATCGCCCTTGTGCAAGTAAATTGTTGTATTGGTTTAGCTACGACTACAATAATTAGTTCGAACTTAATTGTTTGTGGATAGGTATCTTGTTTCATTAAAACCGTACTACTTAGAATTTATTGTGCAAGTAATGTTTGTTCAACCTATCAGCCGCCCCAATAGGACATCTACTTCGACATAGTAGAATTTAATTGTTCTGAATCTCAGCATTTCAGAAGTTTAATTGACACATCAACTTAAGAATTATCTTTGGGAAATTTGATACTAACAAAGATAGGTTTGGACTCCTTTTCATAACAAAAAAGTTAAAAGGGAAAGACATAGAGAAATAACTTTAAGAGAAGTTTCCTAGTATCGAAAAATTTATTAAATATAAACAATTTGTCACCATTCTTAAGTTGCGCCTTGACAGCACTACTGTTACTTTTTATTTTCTGTAAATAATGCAAACAATTACAATTCATTGCAGTACATATGCAATAAAATTGTATAATATAAGTAAAACAAAGGCAAAAACTAACACAAAGGATCCAATCTCAGCATAAAGTGCTCTGTAGCCCAGCACTGGTTTTCAGACTAGATCTTAAGGAAGTTTGAACGAATTTTATAAGGAAAAATATGATTTAAATAATGATAAAATGAATGTAGAAAAATTTCAATCATTGAATTTGAGGTGATTTTTAGCAAGTAAGGTGCAAAGAGAATGCATTATTTTTTGAAACGGATACACTACATAATACCTACGAAAAATAATATTGAAAATCACGATTTCTTACAAAATTATATACAAAAATCACGATTTGTATTCCTTCAATCCAATTAAATATGATTCCTATTAAGAATTAATAATTCCCAATATTTATGATTAATAATTTAGCATGTTCAATGAAAATATCAAACTATTAAATTTCGAATTATAATGATTTAGAAAATATTTTTTACACATGCCGACAGTACAGTCGACTGCCGACTGTAAATTAAGTGAGTAAGCAAACAAGCGAGCGAACATGCAGGTGGTCATGCATGCTTGTAAGCATGCAGGCAAACATGAATGCATGCAAGCATACGGAAAGCATTCATTTGCTCTTCTCCGACGGAAATGCACTCCTTACGCCATGCGTAACGAAATTCGGCACAAGCTCAATTCCGCGCTTTTTTTTCGAAAAAGCACAGCTTCACCGGGCAATAATCGATTCCGCGCTTCGGGCTTTTAAACTGCACTCTTGTAGGGCAGACTAATTTAACGGCAGTCAGACTGAATCGGCTTTCAGCTTACTTTATGTCAGGTACATAAAATAACTATACATACTTCTAGTAATAGTTAAAATATACTATGCTTTCATCTATTATTGATAAAAAAGGTATCGGTGCGGCAATTTGAATTTGGAATATCATTTATCAGACCAATAAGTACTGATTTTTAGATTTGTAATATATCAATTTAAATACATATGCTTTTTTGTTTCGGAAAATATAAATCGTGTTTTTGAACATCGAGCGAATTCGTTTTAGAATTTATAATATTCGGGGTAGACCGTTTCATAGGACTTTTTAAAGTTCAAATGTTTGTTTTACATATATAAGTTTATAATCATCATCAGCTCATTAAACGTCCCCACCGAGGGGCACGAGCCTACCCGTATAGGGTGTATAGGCCTTAGTCGACCACGGGCCCAGTGCGGGTTGGACGACTTCACGCACAACCTTTGAATCTCTTCGCAGCGTGCGTGAAAGTTTCCTCACGATGTTTTCCTTCACCGTAATAGTGTCGGATAACGTACATATTTTCGAAAATTCGAAAACACATTGGTACGTGTCGGGATTTGAACCTCAGCCCTCCCAGTAGGAAGGTGACAGTCCACACCATTGACCACCGACGCTCAATCGGACCAAAAATACTAATTTTAAAGTATTTGTAACTCAATTAAAATACGCATGTGTTTTTTGTTTCGGAAAAATCGTATTGAATCGGAAAAAACTATTGGAAGATTTAGTTTTTTTGGATTTATTATATTCGGGGTAGACGAAAGTATGTAAAACAAAACATTTAAAGTTTAAATGTTTTTTTCATATAATAAGTTTATAGAACTTTTACTAATAAGTGTTACCGAACTTCTTGGGATCCGCATACAGCTTGTAATGTGACACTTAATGTTTAAAATGACAGGACAGTATGAAAATTTCAGGTGTTGTAACTCATCATACAACCTTTATGACTATTGACCTTGATCTCGTACGGTCATTTCACAGATTCATAAAATCTCATACTTTGATGATGCCATTATTAGTGAACGTAGTCTAACCTCTAACACAGAACACTTATAAGTAAAAGCTCTATTTAATGTATAAACGATATTAGTACAAAAATGTTAATGCAATACATTCGCAAAATCAAAGCAATATGCAACAAATATGGTTTGTAATATAAAACTTGAAAATTTCCATGCAAGTTTATATTTGCTCCCGTTGCGTCTACTTGAGCGTCCGACGCTTCTGTAAATATAAACTTATGTGGACTCAGTAGAAACCTCGCCTTGAAATGAAGTTTACAAGCGAGAGTTTCAATGCTTATGAAATGCTGGCAACATTTTCCACTTGCACAGAAAAGTGTATTACGCAGATAGGTAGGCTGACAACATTCACATTCTTGTATAATGTCTATTGTCTACAGTTCTTTGGGTTTATTTATATTTTATGTTTACAAGCGAGAGTTTCAATGCTTATGAAATGCTGGCAACATTTTCCACTTGCACAGAAAAGTGTATTACGCAGATAGGTAGGCTGACAACATTCACATTCTTTGTATCATGTCTATTGTCTACAGTTCTTTGGGTTTTATATTATATTTTATGTACCTACGAGTTTGTATTTACAAAGTGTTAGTTATGGTGACAGTCCACACCATTGAGCCACCGACGCTCGTAGATTCCACATATTCATAATTCATGATAAATAAATAATAAACGAACTTATAGGTAAAGTTCGAGCAGTATCAGAAGAGCCATTTTATTCGAAGATGTAAATGTGAAATATATGTACTTTAAAAACATATGTATCAAAACTGATCTCACATCTACATCTTATAAAATTATGAAATAATAATAATAAAGAACGTACTTTTTACAAATGAATGTGCGTATCTACTCATGCATTCGTTTCAATAGAACATCCAGGTGTTAGATACGTGGGCTAAGATGAGACGAACATTGAAAATCTATTGAGATATTTATGAATGTTTTAGAGATGTTTTGAAAAAAGGTTACTCTACAATAGACGAACATTTATCGGATAAAGATGTGTGGTCTTGCACATAGTGTTCCAGTTACAAAATCATTGTAATACATTATTGTAAAGTTAGTAGTAAATGACAAAACTCCAACCAATGATATAAAAAGTATAAAAGAGTGACTATCGAATTTCTTGCCGACTCTTCTCGAAGATTCAACTTAATCCGAACCGGTGTAGAGTCCTAAAAAAAATATTAATATCAATTGACGATTCAAAAGTATCTGTTGTTACAGATTAATTTGAATAAGATTGTTGTTTGTTGGTTTAGAGACTCGTATGGCCGGAGCCAAACAGCAGGTAAACAATACAGTATTTGCTACTGCAAATACTGTACCTACTCATATGTAATTAAAAAAATGCAAAAAAACGAGTTAAATGACTAGCAACTTTTATAACTCAAATCCCAAGATTAGGAAAATCATCGTAAATTACGTACATGACATCAATATAAAATGACAAATTAATATGTACTACTTATTAAAGATTTGCGTCTCAATACACCTGTAGGTATACAAAACGCCACTACGTATTTAAAGGTAACATTATCCAAACTAAATCCTAGATAACGATACAACTTTTGATATTAAGAAGTTACGGATAACTTTAATTGTATCGCAAGCCTCGCAAGCTCGGTGACCTTATTATAATTCAATTAGGTATCCATATTCAATGATAGATAAATATTTTATCCGTTCGATCGTCAAATGTCACTTCCCGTAATTGCAGTTTTACTGAAGCGGATGATTTCTTCCAAAGTCATATTTATTTGCATCACTTTTGCATTCGTTATTACGTATTTATAGAAGAGTTGTACTTTTCATTCGCATAGCTTTAAACATAAATGTGCTTACTTAAAGTTCTGATCGGCAATGGCAATCATATAATAATTTTATAAAGACGACTTTAGTATCTACAAATTAAAATTATAGCGAATAATTAAACATATTAATAGTTAAATGTGCCACTTGAATATTACTGTATGCCAACATATTGACATCAATCTTAACTGAACTCAGTATATTCTGCTCAAACCATTAAGTATTATTGAAGCTCATTAGATTTGTAGGATGCCGGGTAGATCATAACGCTAATGCTCTTAAGATATAGGTAATCCGCTTAACTATTAAATTATTATGATAAATTTTAATTAATAATTTACCGATTGTGTTATAAGAAACGATGATCATCAATTTCCTAAAATATGAACACCGTTCGAACTTAAAATATAAATTTCCAGCCTTCATACGAGTACATATAATATATCTTAATAGAAATTTCCAGCCTCCATAAATGTAATATATATTAATAGATAATTATTTATTGTGCCATATTCCTCACAAAAAATCAATTAATAATATATATTTTAATTACAAATTGATGAGATAGGCACTGTGCTTATGCAAATATGGTTTTGAATTTGACTTTTTCGATAACTCAATTGGTAAATACTTAGACTAAGTATAACTACTACCATACCAATACCTCATTCAATGGTAAATACGAGTATGACTGTCATTAGTCACCAGTAGTGTTATCCGAATGATAACAGACAACATTTCGTGCATTTTGATACATAAGGGTAAATATAACTGCTAAATGAATTTTATCAAAAAGATATACCTATTAGTTATATTTAATTATTCCGAGTTTTATAACACTTTTCTTATAATAGGTGTTTGGGTTTTCTACAAGACTAAAGTAGTCAATTGGTTGGTATACTGTTAATATCGTAGTATGTACCTACCATGGACGTATAAAAATACGGACAAATTGTCATTAATACGTAAAATATATCTCTAAAATGACAACTGCTCACTATATAAAATATTTTTTTGATATTTTTAGTATATTAATTTTAAATTTTTAAACATGTTAGAAAATTGTTAATTGAACTACGAAAATTTAAGCTCTGTTTTATGTCTTTAGAATATTTCCGTTTTTGCGACATGTTCTTGTCAGTTTTGTTTCCACGCAAATGTCTTAATTTTTCATATAAAAAATGGCCGAATTTTGACGCACTGTTGGTGTCATCCAGACTCAATTCGTATTTTTTATAAGTCCATGGTACATTATGGAACATACTAAGTATAAGTCGGAATCGAATTTAGCATTCCAAATATTTTCTTTAATATTTACCTAACGCCAAAGCAAAAAGGTTAAGAATGTTGTGGAATATAAATATCATATGTTGAAATATGAGATATAAAGGGATCAGAAAAGATTGAAACGAAAATGCGACAGGTGCATTTTAGCAAGCCCAAACTAACCGTACTCAAACGCAGCGAAGAACAATGAGAAGCGTTGTTAAGCGTTAGTTTAATGTTAGTCAGTGGTGACATTCTAGACCGCCCCCGTGCGGAAGCACTTAAACACTTGTTTTATAGTTTAATATTTTTTATGTTAAAGTGAACAGGACGGCCAAGATGCTCACCTGATGGTAAGTGATACGCCTGACCATGACAGAATGGCATTGAAGGAGACAAACAACTGATAGACAGCTATTATTCGCCGCCAACGCCGCACTGCGCCCGTCACCAGAGACAACAAATGTTAGGTCTCTTATAGCCGGTTATTTTACTAGCTACAGTGCCCTCATCCTAAAACACAAAAGTGCATAACAGTCCTGTTTCACGGAACTATATCTGGCACTGCGGTGGTACCTACCTAGACGACTCAGTATCGAGTCTATCACGTAGCAAATAAAAGTCGTCTACATTTCACTCGTCCAGCTCACAACGTCCCATAGTCAGTCGCCATACACTTATAATTGTAACTTCCTGATCATGAAACCTGGCTACGTCACAGGGAAATCACTCGGAAACCGCCTTCAATATCTGAATAAAAATATCAGTAGCGAAGGTCGACACAGACGATGCTAAAAATAAAATCTTAAGAAATCACGTTCGGTGCTAATAGAAATCGCATTAAAATGTTGTCGCATAACCATCGATATAGCTAACGGGCGTTTAGTATTCACGCATTAACGCCGCCACAATTTTGAAGTAGTTTAAAAATTTTAGTTTAAAGTAGTGCCACTCATATAAACAGTCGGTTCAAAAAGCGTTTTCAGCTTTTATAGTTTGCATCGACACGAATAGTTGCTACAGTTGCATATTAAAAAGCAGGAGTACTTGTTTCAACTTCTGCAAATTAACTTATTCCAATGTGTACCTTTTTACTATTCCCTTAAAGCTCATCACATAAGAACACTGTGATCAACATCATAAATGAAATAAATATAAAAAAATATCCACTGAAGTTCACACAGAGCCATCAAGCCCCAAATAAAGCATCAATGTGTAGAGCTTGAAAAATGATTCTAATATCATATCAAAAATGGTTTCTAATATCATTTATTTATAAATTGAATAGTTTTTTTTATACGTTATAAACTGTGAACCACTATTATTCATGTTAAAGCTGTAGAAGGTGCTTAAATAAATAAAAAATACTTTATTTTATGTTGCTTGCTGCTGCGGAACTCTCCACGGGCGATTCCAACTCGCGCTTGGCCAATTTTTTACATATACAAAGGTTAGAGGTTGCTATAGGTATTATTTTTAGTAGACAAAGTGCAAGCAAATTAAAAATAAAGCAACAGTAAGAATGATTGTTTAGATTTGTTTACTCCTCTAATGGTCTTCTTTACAATTCTATTTACCGGAATCTCTGGAAATGCTAATAAAATATACAATTTCTTTAAGAAATAGTGGTTGGCACTTTGCAATGCATCTTGTATTTCCTAGTTGCACAAAAAAAAACGCAAGAAGGTTGGCATAAAATAATAAATTACTTTATATAAACTGGCGTAAGGGACAAAATACTAGAACACACCCGTAGAATGAGCTACAGTCTGTTGGAAACGTAATTCCTGTAAAAAAATAGATTAGGGATTAGATTAGATTAGATAGGGATTTAATATAATTTCATTATGAAGACATAATTGTAAAATAAAGTATTAGCTACTGAATATTTCTTAAATGATAAATATATCGGAATTGCCGATACCGGCATCAAATTTGATACTGTTTACACCGATTTGAGCCGCATCATTTCAGTTAGGAGATCGTTTCAAAACTCTTTCACCATCATCAGCTCATTATACGTCATCTCCGAGAGGCACGAGCCTTATACGACCACGACTCGT